>JAJMVL010000078.1:0-172515 GCA_023082095.1 Dothiorella sarmentorum | reverse complement strand
CTGGAGCCGAGGTGGAGGATGATGGCGGAGGCGCCAGCCGCGGCGGCGCGGGCGGGGGCGAGGGCGTCGGCGCGGTCGACGAGGTTCCAGAACAGCAGCATCTGCGCGTTGAGGGAGGCGGCGTTTTCGACCTTTTGCGCGAGGTTCCACGCCGTGTAGGTGATGTGGACCTCGTGGCGGGCGCCGGGGATGAAGGTGAAGGGGGTGGAGGCGGGGGGTGGGAGGGTGGCGTTGGCGAGGGTGTAGGCGCGGGGTTGGATGTTGGGGAGGATGGTGCCGTCGGAGGTGGCGGCGGTGAGGGGGAGGAGGGCGCCGTCGAGGTGGAGGGTGGCGGTGGTGTTGGGGGAGGTGGCGAGGCCGAGGTAGCCGCGGATGGGGCCGGGGAGGGTGGAGGGGATGGTGAGGGTGCCGGTCCAGGTGGCGCTGAAGTTGTTGGAGGGGAGGCCGGGTGGGGGGTAGAGGCCCCAGTCGAGGAAGGGGGTTTCGACGGTTTGGGCGAGGGGGGTGGTGGCGTAGTAGGTTGCGAGGAGGCCTTCTTGGTGCTCGAGACCGCTGTCGGCGGGTGGGGAGAGGTGGTAGGCGGGGATTGGGTACTGGGCGTTGTAGAGCCAGGGGTTGGCGCCCCAGGCTGTGGCCAGTTCGCAAGGCGGGTCGAGGCTGGAGAGGTGCGAGTGGAGGGCTTGTTGGAGGGTGGAGGAGTGGGCGGTGGGTGAGGCGCCAAAGGTGCCCGAGTAGTCTCCGTAGTTGAGCGTGTCGATGAAGGGCCCGATGAGGGCAATTTTCTTGATGTTCTGCTCGACGGGCTTGAGGGGGAGGGTCGAGTTGTCATTTTTCAGGAGAACGATGCTCTTTTGGGCGGCTTCTAGAGTGAGAGGTACGTGCGAGTCTGTCAAGGCTTGCGGATCGATAGACTCGGGGATGTCAGGGTTGGTGAAGAGGCCGAGGTCGTATTTGACCGAGAGAATCTTGCGGACGTGAGACTGGAGGGTGGATAGGGGAACAGTTCCGTTTGAAACGATGGCGGAGGTTATCTGCGTTTGTGAGTTTGTTTGATCTCAGCTGAAGGACGCACAGGGTTTATACATTGACGAAATCCTGCAATGAATAATCGCTGTGATAAGTCTGTCAGTGAAATGCAGAGACTAGAGGAGGGGCCGGTCACCTACTAGAACTGAATCATGCCACCTGCGTTAAACCATTGCTGGAGTGTATCGGCATCGGAACCCGAGACCTTATGACTGCCAGACAGCATGCTAACTCCCAGGTCATCACCCATTACGAAACCGTCGAAGCCCCAGTCCTCCAACGCTTGGTAAAGCATAGGCGAGACATGTGCTGGGACATCATCGAGCTTTCGCATTGTCAGATCACATGCAGAGCAGGATGGAGTGATGACTCACCTCGTTGTAAGCCATCATAGCCCCGCGGACTCCCCCCAGGTCAACAACAGCCTTAAAAGGCATGAGCAGCTCGGACAAAATCTCCCGATTACCCCGTCCCATCCAGGGAGCACCATGAAGCCCCGACTGCGGCGCCCCGGCCGCGGCAAAATGCTTCATCACCGGAACAACCGCGTCAGGATCCGACCAGGAGCCGTTTTTGGACAAGCCAGACGCATAAGCCACGCCCATGAGCGAAGTCAGGACCTTGTCCTCTCCCCAAGCCTCCTGCAATCTTCCAAACCGCGGCTCCTTGCCCAGGTCGAGCACGGGCGAGAGGCAGGCATGCACGCCAATGGCTCTCGCCTCGGTGCCGATGGCGCGTCCGACGCGGTGGATGAGGCCCTTGTCGAAGGTGGCGGCCAGGCCGATGGTCTGCGGGAACATGGATTGCTTGTAGGAGCCGACGCCGTGGAGGCATTCGCCAAAGTGCATGAAGGGGATTTTGAGCCGGGCTTTTTCTGCGCTGAGTCGCTGCATCTCGTTGTAGTGTGACTTGTTCATTGGATACCAGTCGTGCATGTTGCCGATGGCGGCGTCAGGGGCGGCTTGCATGGCGAAGTCCTGTTCTTGTGTTAGAGCAGATTAGTCGGTTGTCTAGCAGACCTACGTAGAGCTCATTCTGTGACTTTGGGCCAACAATGTTGTCTCCAAACATGAGGTGTAGCTGGAGCACTGTCAAGGCGTTAGTTCTGCTCGAACGTACATAGTTTGGGGCTCACCGAGCTCAGGCACAGTCATCTGTGAGACCAAATCATCAAGGAAGGCATCTTTGGTGGTTGTTCCATTGTCTGAATTCCGAGGCTGCGAACCGGAGATAGCAGGGGATTGTAGAAAGGCAGCGAAAAACGCGAGGACGAGGAATCTCATGATGAAGCAGCATAGGCAAGAACTAAAGTTCAGGTGGAAGTTGACATTCGAGTGACTTTCTCAGATAGCCGTCTCGTGTAAAGAGAGATAACGCATCCCACCACCGCCGCTGAACCTTGCGGGGGATCCCCCACCATGACATAGTATCACGATAGTGCAACGCGTCAGGCGAGACGGCTGAATTGAAGGTGCCGCGGGAAAAGCAGAGCGGGAGAAAGAGGAGTAATTGGGAGAAATGTGACGTTGGGATGGTACAGAGACTTGGATGCGGAGTGTCATGACCTTTCCCCGCATCCCCCGCTTGCCCACCACCGGTGCATCGATCGGCGCCTTAGCATACCGGTTTGCTGCGAATCAAGGTGGCATCGCAGTGTATGCTCGTCATATATCTTTTCGGACTGACATCAGGAATGCACCCTGGCCATGCCAGTTCCTGACGATCTGGGGAGGGGTAAGTCTCTACTCATTTTTTCATTGATCATGGGCTGTCTTCCGTATCTTCCCAACTCCACTTCTGCGGCCCAATTGCGTGTGAAATCCCATCATGGCAGGGAAATCCGCGGCTTCAACGCTGCTCGCACTAACGCTGGCCAGTTCCGCCTACCATGCACAAGCCTATGATGTCTTCGACTTCATAGATCCTCTTATTGGCACCGTCAATGGAGGCATGTATCACGATCTACACAGAAGTAGCGACTCTAATGCTTTGTGACAGGCCATGTCTTCCCCGGTGCAACCTTGCCTTTCGGCATGGCGAAAGCGGTAGCCGACGTCACGGGCGAGAATCAGGGTGCGTCATGACACTTTCAACTGAATGGACAGGACCGCGACTGATGACTCCAAGGCGGCTACGCAAGTGATGACAGCGAGATCGTGGGTTTCTCCCACATGCACGACTCTGGCACCGGCGGCTCCCCGTCCCTGGGCAATTTCCCTCTCTTTGTTCAAGCTGGCTGTCCTGGCGACGAACTCAACGAATGCGAGTTCACTTCGGCGGACCGAGCAGTCAAGCGCATCAATGGCACTGCCCGGGCTTCACCAGGCTACTTCACCGTCACCCTGAACACCTCGATCCAAGCCGAAACCACCGTCACAAACCACACGGCCCTCTGGCGCTTTTCCTTTCCTGAAACCCCCGCCCCAGCAAACACCAATTCCACCATGCCCTTGAGTCCGCTGATCCTGGTCGACCTGGACGACTTGCCCCACAGCAGGTCCTACGGGAAAGTCTCCGTGGATCCTGACACCGGACGAATCACCGGGAACGGCACATTTGAGCCCAGTTTCGGCATCGGCACGTATGCTCCCCTTTCCCCCCTTCCCTGACCAAAACACACAAGTAGAACTGAACGGACATCTCAGTTACAACCTCTCCTTCTGCGCCGACTTCTCCGGCGCCCCCATCCGAGACACCGGCGTCTTCATGAACAACCGCGCCGGCACGGAGCCAAAGTCTCTGCAAGTAGTACCCGACAACGTCAACGAAGTCCTACCCGCCGGTGCCTGGGTCCAGTTCGAAGCACCGTCCGGGAACAGGCAGATCCTGGCCCGCGTCGGCGTCAGCTTCATCAGCGTCGAGAAGGCGTGCCGGAATGCCGAGACCGAGATCCCGGATTTTGGATTCGAGGCAGTGCAGACGGCTGCCGAGGAAACGTGGAGGAAGAAGCTCAGCGTTGTCTCGATTGATCCGGTTGGGGTGGATGAGGAGTTGCAGACGACCTTTTGGAGTGGGCTGTATAGGTAAGAGGAATCTATTGAGTCTGAAGATTTACCGATGACCGATGCTTGTAGGACGATGATCTCGCCCCAGGATTACACGGGGGAGAATCCTCTGTGGGAATCAGACGAGCCGTACTACGACTCATTCTACTGCATTTGGGATTCTTACAGGAGTATCCATCCGCTTCTCACGCTGGTGGATCCGCATTCGTGAGTGGATACAATGATGTTTGTGTCTCGAACTGATGGCTCACGTTCATGCTCGACAGGCAAACATTGATGATCCGGAGCTTGATTGATATTTACCGCCATGAGGGGTGGCTGCCTGACTGCCGGATGAGTCTTTGCAAGGGATTCACCCAGGGCGGATCAAACGCCGATGTCGTTCTCGTGGATTCTTACCTCAAGAACATCACTCAAGACGTCGATTGGGAGACTGGTTACGAAGCACTGATTAAAGGTGTGTCACACAAACATTCGACCTCATGGGATGAATACTAATGAGCTGAAGATGCGGAAGAGGAACCACTCAATTGGGCCGGTATGATCACTTTGACCAAAGCAAGCTGGGAAGGTCGAGTATTGATAATGCGCTGCAGTTGAAGGACGAGGCGGTCTCATGAGCTGGAAGAACCTACATTACATCCCCACGGGTATGCCACCAGTGGTAATCCCCGGCCACAACCGATTCTGACTCTCCTCCAGATGACTATGATCCATATGGAGTCGGACCATTCACACGCTCAATCAGCCGCACCGTCGAGTATGCCTACAACGACTACGTGATTGCGTTGATGGCAAAGAAACTCGGCAAAATCGGCGACTACGAGAAGTATTTAGAGCGAAGCACGTACTGGAAGAACATGTACAAAGAGGACGAGGTCAGTCTGACCCGAAAGGACGCGGTATCCGTGCTGATCACCCACAGGTCTCCTTCCTCAACGAAACAGACACAGGCTTCACCGGCTTCCTTCAGGCCAAGTACCTCAACGGCACTTGGGGATACCAAGATCCCATCCTCTGCAGCTCTCTTTACAACGCAAGTCTTTGCACCTCCTCTCCTGACCCCACCACCTGACACCAAGAAACCCCTCCAGTTCACATCCTGCTACCTCAACGCCGACGGCCACGAAACCTACGAGGGCTCCAGTTGGCTGTACACACTTTACGTACCCCAGGTGCGCCGCCCTCCCCCTCCCCCCAACACCCGCGCTCACCCCCCCCACCCACAGGACATGGCCACCCTCATAACCACCCTCGGCGGCCCCGCCACCTTCACCGCCCGCGTCCAATACCTGCACTCGACGTACAACCTCCTCTACATCGGCGACGAACAAGTAAGCCCCCCTACCTCTCTGCCCTACCCCTTCCGCCACGCCCCGTCCCTCCCCCGTCCCATCCCACCGCTCGCTCACGCGCCCCACAACCAGGCCTTCCTAACCCTCTACCTCCCCCACTACTCTGGCCGTCCCACCCTCTCCGCCCGCAACGCCCACGCCTACATCCCCTCCCAATTCAACGCCTCCGTCGTCGGCATCCCCGGCAACGACGATAGCGGCGCCATGGCCTCCTTCTCCACCCTCTCCATGCTCGGCCTCTGGCCCGTCGCCGGCCAGGACGTCTACCTCCTCATCCCGCCCTTCTTCCGCGAGGTCAACATCACCAGCCCCATCACCGGCAGGACGGCGACAATAAGGAGCGTGGGGTTTGATCCGGCGTATCGGAGGGTGGCGGTGCAGAGTGCGACGTTGGATGGCGAGGTTTGGACGAGGAGTTGGGTGCAGCATAGGTTCTTTTTGGAGGGTGGGGTGTTGGAGTTTGTGTTGGGGGAGGGGGAGAGTGGGTGGGGGGCTGGGGAGGGGGATTTGCCGCCGAGTGCGTCGACGGGGGGGTGAGGGGTGGGGTTGGGGTTTGTTGTTCTTTTTTCTTTCTTTCTGGTGCTTTGGTGCGTGTGGAGGAGGGCGGACGCGCACTCCATGAGACCGCCTCTCCTTGTTTCCTACTAGTTGATACGTACAGCAGATGGCTTGTCCTGCGCGTGGCTGTCCGGTATGTCTGGTGATTGTCAGTGGTGTCGGGGTTTCTTGAATTGCCGCTGGCATCTGTGTTGCTGGTATCCCTCACACGGGAACAAGAGAGCGTTTTCTTCCTTTCGAGTCTCATGTACGGTGGACAGCAGAACAGAAAGAAGGAATTAAACGTGTTTTGGTATACAGTACTTGATGCTGGATATAGTATGAATGAACCACGCCTTTGATTCTCTTTACTTCAGGATCACGAAAAATGAATCTTACCCTCCTTTTCCCTTCCACAACCCTTCGCCTCGATTTTGCTCTCTGTGAACCTTGGATGGCATCGAAGCCGGCTGGCAAACTTTCGAGAAGAAACTTGGGTAGAACATAGTGAACGCCGTGCAACGCCTCCCAATGCCTTTGTCCTCCCTCTCTTTTTTGGGCTATCCCGTAGTGCACCCTTCAAGCCACGAAAAGACCCTCACACCCTCGTCCCTTCTATACTTTTACTACTTAGCACCACCATGGCCCCCCTTCTTACTTCCTCGCTGCTCTCTTGCTCTTTCCAGGCCTCGGCTTCGAGCCGCTAGCCTTCATCTTCTTGTGCGAGAAGCCCTTCATGTCGGCGCTGCTGTTGGCATCGTTGCTCTTGGCGAAGCGCTTCTTGCCGCCGAAGCCGTACTTGGAGTCCTTCTTCGCGCGCTTGTTGGGAGCTGCGCCACCACCGCGCTTGCGGTCGAGCTTCTCCTTGCGGGCCGTCTCGGCGGCATCCTCGAGCGCAACGTCGAAGAGGTCGTCTTCGTTTGCGTTTTCGAGGTCGGCGCCTTGGCGTTCTATTGGAAAAGAAAAGGATTAGCTTGGAAGTGAGGGAATAGGTAGTCAGGGCAACATACTCCGCTTCAGGAGGTTGATCTTCTCAATGGTCTCGCGCTTCGTCTTGGCCTTCTCTTGCTCCTTTGCGACCTGCACGGCCTTGCCGAACTTCTTGAGGTCGCGCTGCTTGCGGGCCTCGGCGGAGGCCTTCTTGCCGGCGGCGTCGTCGATCAGCTTCTGCTTGATCTTGCCCATGTGCTCGTCGCTCTTGACCATCTCAGCGAAGTAGTCGGTCGGGCGCGAGAAGGACACGCCCTCCTTCTTCAGCGCACCGCGGGCCGTCTTAACCGCGGACAGGGCCTGCTGGTAGAAGGCCAGCTCGCGGCTCAGGTCGTCGTTTGTGTCCTCGATCTCGGTGGCGACGTCGGCGGTCACGGATTGGTGGTCGGAGAAGGCGAGCTTCTTGGTCTTCCATTCGATGCGGTGCACGGCGGCGAGCAGGGCGGACGTGTTGTTGATGGTGAGGCGCTGGTGGGGGATGATGTCGCCCTTCTCGTCGGAAGCGACCGAGTCGAGGTCAGAGAGGGGAACATCTTCTTCGTCGTCGTCATCGTCGTTGTCTTCGTCTTCGAGTTCTTCGCCGCTCGAGTCCGAGTCGTCCTCCTCGAGTCTAGCCAGATCGAACTGCGGCAGCAGTGTCAGCAACATTGCTGGGAGAAGAAGAGATCGGTGCAGTTATACCTTGGAGCCTTCCTCCTCGTCACTGTCCTCCTCGTCCTCGCTGTCGTCCTGTGCGGCGGCCTTGCGAGCCTCACCGCGAATCTGCTTTCCCGCCTCGTCTCCACTCGAGTTCGATTCGGCGGGTGCGGCTCCGTTCACAGCAACACCACCGGCAGGCTCGTCCTCCTCAGCAGCGCTGTCATCCTTCTCTTGCTTCTTCTGCTTGCGCTTCTCGGCCTGCTTCTGGAGCTTCTTCTGCTTGTCCTTCTTGTGGTCGACACCCTTTTCGTTCTGGAGTGCGTTCAGCAGCTTGCTGCCGCTCGGCTTAACCATTTTGGTGACGCGATTAGGACCGGTGGGAAGGATTGGGCGGGGGAGGGGAGTTTTGCGGAGATGTTGTCGCGCCGCGGTTTGCGACTCGGAAATTTTTGGAGAGCAGCAACGACCCAAATCTTGGCGTCGCTCACCGCCCGCAGCCCTTGGCCCGTGCATTGCGGCCACCCCCGAGCGTCAGCCCTGTCGCGGCAACCCAACTACAACAAACTTTGGACCCTTCTGCTGCTACTTTGACGCTGTTACTCTCTGCGCCACTTTGTTGGGCACATCGCTGCTCTCACATCGCCTCTCGCATTCCCGCCGTTTCACCATGTCTGATCGCCCCGACACAGCATCATCTGCCAGTCCGGTATTACTTGTTCCCCTGCTGCCCTCTCCCTAAACTTCTCTTTGTTGGTGATCGACTAATCAGCCGCACAGGCCGTAGAAGGGAGCTCAGCCGAGCTCGTGGCCGTCGTCGACGATCTGATCAACCAGCTTTCTTCAAAGTTCACCAACATCTCCAAAGAGCTGCTAGAGAAGAGTGAGTCTGACCTTTACTTTGATTTCCCCAAGCTTCATTCTTCATTCCACACAGTTTCTTGCCTTTCACTTAAACTGGCTTTCCCGTTATCCTTTTGCCCGCAATATCCACCAGACCCCTGTCAGTCACGTGCCATGCTTCTCTTCCCCTAAGAAATATTGACACTTCTTCCCACTGACACGCGCATTTATAGTGGATGATATGAGTCGCCGGCTCGACACCCTGGAAACCACCATCCAAACCGGGGCTGAACCCAAGAGCGACAGCGAGGAGAAGTGATGATTGAAACATCACAGAGCGGAAATTTCCCCACTTCCACACCCATATATACCATTTTCTTCCGAAGAAAGCACTGAGGATCAACGTCCGAAGATGCGCCTCATCAGATGAGTTTCGGAGGAAACATACAGGAGTTGGAGGCTTTTCTTTTACTGGTTTTAAGGCATTCGTTTAATACCACGACACATTTTCTATCACCGTCACTTTTCCGATCCGCGAGTTTATTTCTTCAAACATTGCGCATTCTGCCAGTATTCGCGAGTTGCAAAACGATACCATCAAAGCTCTCTCTTTAAGCAACTTGAGTTTTAGCTACTCATCTCGTTCTGGCATTCTGGGACAGGCACTCCGTGAGCTACTGCAAAGGATAAATGATTTGCTATTCCGTCTGTCCGGCTCCATATAACGCGAGCCAACTTGACGTGCTAACCAGTGGTCTCGGATGACCACTTAACATTGCGTACGTGTAAAACAGCCATGTTATTTTTCCGCGAAGCGCACTTGTTGAAGAACGAAATTGGCAAGTGAGGTAGGGTTTGAATCTTGATGAACTAACCCTCTAAGGGGCTTCACCGACTGCAGAGAGTAAGACTAAGTACACGTAAAAGTAGAATAAACCTAACTGGGCTCTCTATTCTGGGTAAATACTATACGCCGTTCTTTGATCTTTAATAGTAGGTACACCTTGCATGACGCTTCCTAAACTACTAACATCATAAAAAAAGGGAAATAGATGATACGATGCTATGAAGCAGGAAGAGCAGGAGGATTCAAGACATTCCTTGCAAAATAAAAAATAAACAAAAGACCAACCCATGCCGTCCACTGCTTCTGCTGTCCAGTATTCTCCCCATAGTCACTCAAGACATTGGAAAGAGGAAGGAACCCGCACAAAGTTCTCGAAAGGAGAAGATAACGATCGTGGTACATTTACAGAGACGAAAACTAAAGAATCGAAAACTGCATAACCCGCGCCCAAAATGCATATGCAAAATGCCAATGGTCCCGTGCCGTTCGCTTCGAGAAAAGAACATGTGCGAAAGCTTGCGCACCTCGTACACACACACACGTATCCACAGATAACACACACACACACACACACACACACACACACATATATACACATACCAAATGCCAGTTCGGGACGATCACACCGGCTCTCTATGTCTTTACGCCCCCAACGCTATGCCAAAAAAAGGGAGAACAGAGAACGGGCACAGAAGAAAGTGCAAATACAACAAAGAAGAAGAAAACGTATTGAAGGAGGGGGACAAAAACACGATCTTCCCCCAGTAGAAATGGCCCTGTACCTGACCAACACACATGCACACGCACACACGACCTCCCACCCACCCATACTCCAACTCCCAAATTTTTGTCATGCCCGTCCATCCCATCCGCATCACTCATCATGCATCATTTCATCACCTCCCCTCCCACCTCCCAAACTTCTTCCAATCCGCATACACGCCCCTCCAAATCGCCCGCTCTCCAGCCCCCAACCCCGCATTCATCGCGCGCAGCGCCTCGATGCCCACCACATCCGCGCACGCATACAACGCCGGCATCAGCGCGGCCCTCGTCTCCGGCCCGATGCGCCCGTGCAGCGTGCACGTGCAAAACGACGCGATGAGCGCGGGGACGTACTGGCCTGCGTACTCGCGCGCCTTTTTGGTCTCGTCGACCAGCTCGGCCGTCGTCGTGGCCGCGCCGCCGCCTGTGGAGGAGGCGGGCCGTTTGCGGTGGTTGAGGCCCTTGGCGGCAGAGACCGTGGGGTTGCAGAGCGTGGTGACGAGGCGGGCGAAGGCCGAGGCGTGGGTGGGGGTTAGGGATGTGGTAGTGGGCGAAGACGCGAGCCAGGGCGGAGGAGTGGATGGCGCGGCGGTGTTTTGGCGGCTTTGATCGGGGGCGAATAGACAGCGGAGGAGGTTTTGGAGGAGGGGCATGAGGATGTGGAAACGCCCGCCGAGGCGGGTGCGGTGGAGAGAGAGGATGAGGTGCGTTGTGCTGCAGAGCCGGCTGTAGATGGCGTCGGAATGCTCGGACGGGAGTTCGGGGCCGGAAGAAGAGGCGAGACGCGAGAGCGAGTCAATGATACTTTCGATGGCCCATTGCGAGACAAGCCAGTGCTATAATTTGTGAGCGGGGTAATGGTTTGAGAAGGATGCGAAGCTTTACCTTTTCCCGCAAAATGGTGTCGACGCAGTTGAGCGCGGCATGGAAGTCGCGAATGCTCTCTACGTTGTCGAGATAGCCGCTGAGTTGCCCCAGGAAGCCGTTCAGGCCCTGTGCGGAAGTATCGTCTTTGCCTGGAACATCTGCGTGTGTGAGCCAAGTCCTCCTGGCAATTGCAATTGGGGCGTCGTACCTGGCAGGGAGGAGATCAGAATGTTCATCAAAACCAATGTCGGCTGCCAGTTGTGCTCGTCATCTGGGCTGAATTTGAGCTGCGAGAGCAGCGAAGTTCTTCGGTCGAGCCCAAGAGAGCCCAACGCTTTCCTGGTTGCATCCAGCAGACTGTGACGGTCACTCGCGGAAAGATCTGATGAAAATTAGCAGTGCGTAGCACTATTGTGGGTACCAGTACTGACCGCAGCGCCAAAGGTCATAAATCATAGCACTAACACATTCGGCTTCGTCTGAGCTGGCGACGTTCGATACCGCCGTTGTCAGCGATACCCACATCGAGGCCTCAGGCTGTTCGAAGGTGTTTGATTCGCTCAAAGCAAGTCGCTTCCGAATGCATTTCAGCAGCTTCGCTTCGATACTGCAGATGTAGCCTGTCTTGAGTCAGCATTACAACCCTTATCATGGAAAACATAGTACGTACCATCGCGTGTCATACTGCGGATCGGAAGATCCGAGGCGGCACCAAGGACTGCTCTCAGGAATGCCGTATCTTCTTCTGCTATGCTGCTCAAAGCTCCGGGCAACAGCGTCTCCAGATCAGCATCCAAGGTTCGGAGGTATCTCTTCATGGTCCTGTACGTTTCCTCATCGTCCCACAAAAGATCCTTTGCCTTGAGAGTGACGAGGGCAGTCTTGAAGCATGTCAACTCCGCGATGTGATCTCGGCAAGTAGTGGCCTCCTTGGCGAAGCGTCGCATCATCTTCCTGAAGCCCTCAAGGTACTGTTGACCCTTTGCTTGATCCTTTACTGTGATTGTGTTCTCAAGCGTCAGGCGGACCAGTTCATCCAGCACCTTAAGAGACTCCAGGTCAGTCGTCTTATTCGTTTGCATGGAGCGAGCAATAGTCCAGAGTAGGTCAGCCTCCGTAGCCAAGTCGGAAGTTGCGTTAGGCACCTCCATGAGCTTGGCCATGAGACTCAGATGCCGGAACAGCACTTCACTGCTCGGTTTCCTCTTGCCAGAAGAACAACACATCTCGGCTACGCGGTCCAGCACCTGCTCACGGTGCTTTCTGCCGATTGCAGCAACAGGCACACGCAGATACTGTATCTCTGAGAAAGCTCGTAGCTGCTCTCCAAGATCCCGAGATTTACCCAACTTGGTCTCGGAGTCAAGGGCTTCGTATAAAACGGAAAATAAAAGGTCTAATTGATGTTAGCAGCTGCCGCTATATTGGGATTAGGAGCACAAACCTCTGAGCTCGGTGGATTGCATAGTCAACACAAGATCGGACATGGCCTCGAACACAAGCGTGTACGATAACCCGCGAGGAGCTTCATATTGTCCGGAGAACTCGCCAAACGCGTGCCAGAACAATAGACGGAGGAGGCTTTTGAGGGATTCGAGGGGAGGGAGGGTCAGGAGACTTGGGAACTGAGTGAGAACCGCTGCAGCGTTCAGAGTAAAAACTTCCAGACGTGCAGTGGCGACATTGAGTGGATCGGTTGTCCGACGACGCTTGGCTCCGTCCGCAATGCGATCTCTGATCTCGTCGTTTGAGCGGAATAGGGCGACTGCTGACTGATTGAACAGGTTTTTGGCTGGCTCCTTGAGATCGAGTGCATCCATGAAGTCGCTACAGAGTGTGGCAATCAAGTTGAACGCCTCCTCGCCTCGCACGCTGACACTCGCAGCCTCTGACTTCTCGGCAGCCCTGATAAGGTCAATAACATTGTGTCCTCTGGCTTGAGAAAAAACATCTTCAGTGAACTCCTTGGCTTCATTGGGCTTTTGGTGAGGTCTGAGGAGGATGTGAATCCGGGAAATGGTCCGTAGGGCCCTCGCAACGGTGACAGGCTCCTTGGAAACACCGGTCAGAACGAGAAGGCTCTTCTGAATCGACTGCAGCACAGACACAACGGACGAAATCGTGTCATCAGCCTGCAATGCACCAACGAGCGCGTCAATTATGACCAGGCTTGCAGAGGCCTTTGCAAGCTGATCATTCCCGGAAGAATTTTCACAGGAAGAAATGTGGCGCCAGTGGTCGTTGAGCAGATCGAATATCTGCTTCGCGGTCAGGTTGGCCTCAAGGACGTCTCTCAGGGCAGAAATGACATCTTTCTCAACCCAGATGGATTTCTCCATAGACATGGCAGATTTGCTCATGTGCTGGAGCTGCGAAAACCATCTTGAAACAAAGCCTGTGAGGTCTCGTGCGTGCGCGTAAGCTTTCATGAGAGGAACAACAATAGAGCCCTTGAGAAAGTCGCTGGCCCTGGTCTCGGGTGTGACAACCGAGGCGTGGCTGCATCCATCCGAGACATGGCTGGTCGACGGACCAATCTCAGTCGCCGTGGCACCAGATATGGCGCTAAACAGTGCGTCAGAGAGTGCTATTTCGTCACTTCCAGTCTTCGGAGCGTCGACGAAAACAGTCGCATCGTAAGCAATGATTCGGCCAATGAGCCGCTGGTCGAAGTACGTAGGGCCTCCGCTCGATGCAGCTACTCCGGAATAAGATCGAACAAGCCTCTCAAGGACCTCCGATTCCAGGGCGACCTTTCTGTTGATGAGAATCTCGAGCATCTGATCAAGGACTGCTCTCTGATCCTCGTCAATCTGAGCAGGGGCGCGATTGTTGACAGGAGCTCCGACGCACTCGCAAAGCGCAACGAAGACGTACTGCAGCCAAGGGGCATCATCAAGCCGTTTCTTGGGCGTGGAGCGCTGAGAACAGCGGATTGCGATGTCCAGCAGAGAACCGACAGTCTCGAATAGCTTGTGCCTATCCGAATCCAATGGTTCCGGGCCTGCCGCTTCTAGATCGCCTGCTAAAGCCAAACGCAGCGGTTCGACAAGGCGGGAAATATCAAGCGTTTCCGGCCGGGCTTGACCTGGCATACTCACTGGCTTGCCTTCAGCTTCGGCGAAGAAGGAGGCTCTGGCAGGAATGAAGACGTGTCTTGCTAGCAGAGTCTCCAGAGTTCGGCTAATCCGACTCTCCATGTCGCGACCAGTCTCGACAGCACTCGGCTCCACAGGAGGACCAACCTCTCTCGAGAAGTCGGACAGCAGAACAACGGCAGGCACCAGGCATTCCTGAGAAAATCGCTCCGCGGCACTGCTAGCATCGCTGCCCAAATCCGCTACGCTCGCGTTCCAAATCTGCAAGACATGCGGCAAAAGCGACCCGACCGGAACTCTTCCATCAAAGGCTGCCTTCAACACGAGGTGATGCACCGACTCGAGCCACAGACGCAGCAAACGGGCAGCCTGGGCGGCGTTTGTCCGCAGGACAGACCGCAGGAGCTCGGCCACGGATTTCTCGTAGCTGTCCGAGTCGTCAAAGCAGGCGGCCGCAATTTCCATGGTGGCCCCGGCAACGGTCTCGAACAATACGATGCGCTCCTGATTTTCGTGATCGGACACGTCCGGATCCTCCACGGGTGTCCCGTCGCGCTTGCGCTTCCGAGTCGACTTGCCATCTTTCCGTCTCTTTACAGAAGCCTCCTCTTGTAACCTACGTTCGGCGCGCGGGCCGATAAAGTTCTCCTGCAATGTTTTCTCCAAGATGGTCAGAAAGCCGTTGGAGTTGAGCAGCTTCGCGGATATGGCGGGGGGCAGTCCTAGGAGGACGCGCTCGAGCAGCTGCCAGGCGACCCAGCTGCTGCGCGCATTAAGGCCTTCCTGATCATCGGTCTTGAGCTTGCTCAGCAGCCAGCGCAGCACCCATTCGGTGCGCGGGCTCCCCTTGTAGAACAGCAGCGGGCCCTGCGAATCATCGCGAGGCTTCGCGCCGTCGGGCTGGCCGATTATGTGGGTGGCGTGGTCGAGTTTTTCGTCGAAGGTGGAGAAGTCTTTGTCCAGAGCAAGCAGGCGGCGCAGGGACGGGAGTTCCATGGGCTGCGGCGGCGGCATCAGCGGCTAGGGCTCGGGCTTGGGGCTTGTGCGGTCGTTCAGCGTACCTGGGCGATGGGAGCCATGTCCAGACGCGCCCTGGGGCAGGAGAGATGCGGTGCGTTGGTGGTGCAGGCGGTTTCGAACAGATCAAAAGGCCCGGCCCGTGCGCACAGGGCGCCAAGCAAGACGTCAAACAGCGCAACGGACCCACGAGAGTCGAGCTGGCGAGACAAACATCAACCACCATCCTGCTCACCACGTCAGAGCAGCCCGCATCCAGACCCTTCCCAGCTGTGTGCGCCAATTGGCTCTTTGAATAGCTAAGACTCCGCAATGGCTGAGGAAAACGCCCCCGCGCCTGCCGCCCCCGTCGCGCGCCCTTCCCGGCCCATGAGCGAGGCCCTGCTCAACGACAAGGTGGGTTTTGTTCACCCCCCGGATCTGCTGTCCATCGCAGACGGACTGATCCCCCTGAACCTGCTCGACAAGGCGACCGTTGCTACGTGCTTCGCGCGTCTGCAGGCCTTCCGCTTGACCGGCGCACAGCCATCTCCTTGAGCCTCCTAGTCCTAGCTAACCTGACGCGCCGCCTCTAGTGGGACCGCTGCCTCTCGTCCATGCTCATCCGCTCCGGCCTTGGTCTCTCCTTCGGCATTGTCTTCTCTGTCCTCCTCTTCAAGCGCCGCGCGTGGCCCGCCTTCGTCGGTCTCGGTTTCGGCGCCGGCCGTGCCTGGGAAGAGTGCGATAACGTAAGCCGTCTATTCCTCCGTTGCTGCTCTATTGCTTGCTTGATGCTGATACACGGTGCACACAGTCCTTCAAGAACGCCGCCTACCCCTCGAGAGATGGTCTGCGTGTCTACAGGCCGTAGACGACTACAATCGTGGAACACAGGCTTCGACTACTAGAGAAACATTGATACAAGAGCGGGATAATCAGCTTCACGGGTTCCGAGGGCAAAAGAGGAGCTGTACAGTACTGTCAGTTTAGAGCGAATCAAAGGCATTTTCTGTACACTCGGCTCGGCATATGGCGGATTCCCGCGACCTCCAGATCAGCGCAGGGATGCTCGTGACGGCAGACGACGTTTCAAGTACCAGCAGACTGTCCATGCGTTCTGATATTGTGTTTGTACGATTGGCTCTCCGATAGGAGAAAGTATGGGAGGCTACGCTGCATGTCTACTCCACAGCGCAGCCCCCGCCTGAAACCCATCCGAAGGAACTGGGTTGATAATTATCTCACATGGTCATTCAGTCTCGTTACCTGCTTCGTCACGATAATGAAGCTGGACGTAATCTGTATGTAAGGTACTTGGGTGATGGTGAGACTATGGTATTCAACCGTCCGCGATAGAGCATCGCGAGGCCATAACTTGGCTGAAAATAATCTGCGACTGGGCGAATGAGGAAGCAACGAGTGAATCCACTTTCATATGCAGACAAAGGTCGAAAGGAAATACCCGGAAGTTGGAACTCATCTTCATTAGCCTAATCCTTTCCGGCGGGCACCAGGGTCTTGCAGACATCGGTGGCATTTCCTTTATTTTGAGGGCAGAGCCGCGGTACCAGCGTAGTAGTACGGATTCGAGAATTTTGTTTCTTTTGGGCCATTGGGAGCCAGCATTCTCATCTGAATGTTGCTCGAGACACGAGAATGGCGATTTGAGGAATTGAGGAGGCGGAACGTTGAATACCGCTGAGCACGCCAATCCTCATGTATCATCACCCATTTTTGGATTCCCGATTATAGCGAGAAAGGAAACTTTCCCCATCGGATGCATCGTGGGTCGCCGTTGAGAGGTCGGCCTTTGACCATCGGTTTGTCGGCGGCGATAGCGGGGTTATGGGGAATATATTTTCAGCGAACGGAGGAACTCACGATAGGGTGCGTCACTGGTCCAGGCCCTATACAGCCTTACAAATAAAGATGGTCGCGGCCGAGTGCGTGCTGGCAGTAGATGGCGGCCTGAAGTGGCCCGGGTACTCCGGTGGGTATCTCAATGGTCACTTCAGGCGGAAGTGTGGGTTGCTGGAGCTCAAACACCGTGAGGCTCGGCCGCCGTTCGGACTGCCAGCGCTGGCGCTGCCCAGCCGATGACGGAGTGAAGTTTCACCAAAGCACAGGACAAGCGGTACCTAGGAATGGCTGTTGAGGAGAGAAAAAGTGAAGAAAAAATTCAGAAATTGAATTGCCCCCACGTGGAATTCGAGTGGCAGTTTGACCGGTGGAACAGCGCCGAACAACCAGTGTCGGAGTCGCAGGGCTTGCGGAAAAGCAAGTTGAAGCGCGGTAAGGCCGGATAAATTGACTGATTCATAGGTGGACGGGGTTGTCAGCGAACCAGGCCGGCTTTGTCACGGTCGCGCGCCGGGCAGTTCGAGGTTTGAGCTCTGTCGCCCCTCCGCCGCGCCAGTGGCAGCGGGCCCCACCAAAGTTGCATCACCCAAGCCCGCCGCTCCCTCAAAGTGTTTTTCTTCCGTCACTCCTCCCAAACCTCTCTCTTCCACTCCCACTCCCTTCTCCCTCAATCAACCACTGCATCAATCTGCCCACCATGCCTTACGGAGAGGTTGATCAGCTCGCCATTAACACCATCCGGACGCTGGCCGTAAGTTCCTCCTCTTATCGCTGCCCCGCCATAGCTCCTCAACACTCTTCCGCCCACATCCACCGCCAACTACACCTCCGCGGTTGCCCTCCTATGGTTCTTGAAGCTGACGATTCACTCTGTAGGTCGATGCCACCGCCAAGGCGAACTCCGGCCACCCAGGTGCGCCCATGGGCATGGCTCCGGTCGCGCACGTCCTGTTCAACAAGTTCATGAGGTTCAACCCCAAGAACCCCAACTGGGTCAACCGCGACAGATTCGTGCTCTCGTACGTCTCCTCACTCTCTCCCCCTTAGCCGTGATACCACAAGTCGATTGGAGTGGGCGTCGGGAGCTTCGCCGCTCTTCGCCCCCATTCCCGCGGGGCTTGCCTCGGAACTCGAGTTATCCTTGGTGATGCGGCGAGCTTCTACAATTCTACGAAATCGATGAGTCGACAGAAACTAACACGGAACTCCAGGAACGGCCACGGCTGCGTGCTCCAGTATGCTCTGCTCCACCTGTTCGGCTACGCCCTCAGCATCGACGACCTGAAGGCCTTCCGTGTATGTATCCAACACGTGCTCAAGTAAGTATTCGCGCTAATTTCCGCATAGTCCGTTGACAGCATCACTCCTGGCCACCCCGAGTCTCACGACACTCCCGGCATTGAGGTCACCACTGGTCCCCTCGGCCAGGGTTTCGCCAACGCCGTTGGTCTCGCCATTGCCCAGGCTCACACCGCGGCTGTCTTCAACAAGCCCGGCTACAACCTGGTTGACAACCACACCTACACCTTCTTCGGTGATGGCTGCGCCATGGAGGGCATTGCCAGCGAGGCTGCCTCTACCGCCGGTCACCTGAAGCTCGGCAACCTTATCGCCATCTACGATGACAACAAGATCTCCATTGGTAAGTTTTATAGAAACGTTCAACGAGATGTATGCCAGTCTAACCAATATCGTAGACGGTGACACCAAGTGCGCCTTCACTGAGGATGTCATGAAGAGGTTCGAGGCCTACGGCTGGCACACCGAGTATGTCGCGGACGGCGACCGCGACCTCGACGCCATTGAGAAAGCCATCCAGAAGTGCCGGGAGGTCAAGGACAAGCCTTCCGTCATCAAGCTCACCACCACCATTGGCTTCGGCTCCAAGCTTCAGGGCACTGGCGGTGTTCACGGCAACCCCCTCAAGGCCGACGACATCAAGCACGTCAAGGAGCTCTTCGGCTTCGACCCCGAGAAGACCTTCGTCGTCCCCAAGGAGGTCTACGACCTGTACGGCAAGAAGGCCTCCGAGGGTGCTGCTCTCGAGGCTGAGTGGAACAAGCTGTTCGAGAAGTACGCCTCCGAGCACAAGGACCTGCACGCCGACTTCGCTCGCCGTCTGAGCGGCAAGCTTCCCGAGGGCTGGGAGAAGAAGCTCCCCACCTACAAGGTCTCTGACCCGGCCATCGCTTCGCGTAAGCTGTCTGAGTCCGTCCTCGAGGCTATCCACGACGTTCTTCCCGAGCTTCTGTCCGGCTCTGCCGACCTGACTGGCTCCAACAACACCCGCTGGAAGAACGCCGTCGACTTCCAGCCCGCCGACCTCGGCATTGGCGACTACTCCGGTCGCTACCTCCGCTACGGTGTGCGCGAGCACGGTATGGCCGCTATCATGAACGGTATCTCGGCCTACGGCACTCTCATCCCGGCCGGTGGCACTTTCCTCAACTTCGTTTCGTACGCCGCCGGTGCCGTCCGTCTTTCCTCGCTCTCCCACCAGCGTGTCATCTACGTCGCCACCCACGACTCCATCGGTCTTGGTGAGGACGGCCCGACCCACCAGCCGATTGAGACTCTTGCCCACTTCCGTGCCCTGCCCAACATGATGGTCTGGCGCCCCGCTGATGGCAACGAGACCTCTGCTGCCTACTACATGGCTCTCACCAGCCGTGAGACCCCCAGCATCCTCGCTCTCACCCGCCAGAACCTGCCCCAGCTTGAGAACTCTACCCTCGAGAACGCCATCAAGGGTGGTTACGTTGCTCTTGAGGACAAGGAGGCCGACATCACCCTCGTCTCGACGGGCTCTGAGGTCAGCATCTGCTTGGAGGCCGTCAAGTTCCTCAAGGACAACAAGAACCTCAAGGCTCGTGTCGTCTCGATGCCCTGCGTTGAGGTCTTCGATGCTCAGTCCAAGGAGTACCGCCTCAGCGTCATCCCCGACGGCATCCCCTCGCTGTCGGTTGAGGTCATGTCGACCCTTGGCTGGGAGAAGTACTCGCACGAGCAGTTCGGCCTCAACCGCTTCGGTGCCTCTGGCCCGTACAAGGAGGTCTACGCCAAGTTCGAGTTCACTCCTGAGGGCATCGCCAAGCGCGCTGTCGCCACTGTTGACTTCTACAAGGAGGTTAAGCCCCTCCGCTCTCCCATCAACCGTGCCTTCACCCAGCTCATCTAAGCATCTTTCACATTACGGTTGTCAGAAGATGAGAAAAATGGAGAAAAGAGCGGTGACGGCGCATTAGACCGCGGGAGATGGTAAACCTGCTGGACCTGTTAATCGCATGTCCAACGGAGACACTCCACAGCGTGGTGTTGGGGATTTCTTATATCATGATTAAATGCATATAGATTGCAATTACGAATTCTGAATGAAAAGCCTAGTTCGATCCAAACTGTTATATATCTGTTGCACTTGATGAACTAACTGGTCACACAACGAATACCGCCGAGATAAACTACGCCAGGTCTCAGTGCTTTGGCCTTGTCGCATCGTGATGTGGGTAGGTAATGGGCGGTTGACCGGTTGCACGTGATCAGTCTGCGGTCAGAACCTCATCATTGCCTCATCATTGCTTCGGCTCTGTATTTGAAGTGAAGTGGTAGAGATAACTGGCTCCAAGCTACGGATTAATTGTGCTACGACTTGCGGATAGAACACCCAGTTGCGTAGGTAACCCGTGGGCGAGTCTCCAGACATGCTCGTATCCACAGGAGAATATTGACCCCACTTCATCGTTTCCATGGGGATGATGTCTCCTCGTTGGAAAACAGAGCACTTGTGGTATCGTTTGAAAACCCATCAACGGATCCCTTCTACCAGCTTCCAATAAGACGGTGTAGAATGCATACAACGCAGATACAACAAGTCGATTATGACGTCAGGAGCAGTTCAGCGGTTCGGTTCGGCCCCGGTGTATGCTTCATCAGCATGCACGTCTTACTCCCCAAAAGGAAATAATACCGCGGAACCTGGCGTTTGCCGCAATCCCGTGCCTGCAGGAAACCGCTTATCTATCCCCTATAACTGTTCCATACCTCGGGGATTTGTTTTTTTGTTTATTGCTGACATTCGTACCTCAGTCATTTGTTCGTCCTTGATACTACCTGCATTCATATTTGTGTATACCCTTGAAAGCTTGTCTGCATCATGAGCTTACTCCGCATTCCATACCCGGCTCAAGGCCACGAGCCAGCCTGGTTCACGCCCACCGCACGAGTGAAGTAGGTGGTGCACGCCGCCACGAATCTACACACAACACAACACCCAGCTAACAAACCGGCCCATCCAGTTTCTGCGAAGAGGTATAATCTCCGTTGAACCAGCTTCATTGCCAGTTCCTTCACCTAGCTGAAAGAACAATTAAACCCCAGGACTACCTCGTCACGCCCTACATCGCCGAATTCTTCAACACCATCACAAACGTCTCTTACGGTCCGCGCTCTCCCCCACCACAGGTCCTTACAGCCGCCATTCCTCTGACCGCCCAACCAGTCATCTACGCCTGGCACGGCATCCGCCGCCTCCGCGGCAAGTCCGACGCCCTCCTCCTCAGCCTCCCCTACATCGGCCTCGCCGCGGTTGGCGTCCTATCCGGCGCATTCCACGCCACGCTGACGTATTGGGGGCAAATGTGTACGTCTACTCCTCCCACCTCTCTCCCTCCCAATCATTTCGTCTGCTCAACGTTCCATCCGCAGCCGACGACATCTCCATGATCTTCGCCACCGCCTTCGTGCTGCACCGCGCCTACTCGGCCGGCCGCTCGGCGCGGTGGTCCCGCAATTTCGGCGGCGTAATTGCCGCGGCGTTTGTCGCGTTCGCGGCGTACCACGCGTACACGGACGAGCTGCTTGTGCATGGGTTGCTGTTTGGCGGCATGACGGCCGCCGTCGCCGTCAAGACGCGCGCGCTGATTCGGCGGGTCCATGAGGGCGATAGGGAGAAGGAGAGGAGGTTGAAGGTGGCGGCGAAAGTGGGCGCGCGTAAGTTTTCTCTTCTTCTCTCTCTTTTTCTCTCTTTTTTTCTCTCTTTTTTTCTCTCAACCGCGGGCTAACGGGTAGCAGTCTGCGCGGCGGTTGGGTATGCGTTGTGGAACGTGGATCAGCATCTGTGTGGTGGGCTGACGCGGGTACGGCGCGCGGTGGGCCAGCCGTGGGGGTGGGCGCTGGAGCTGCATGGCTGGTGGCATGTGCTGACGGCGGTCGGGGCGTATACGTTTATGGCGCTTGTGGAGGTTTTGACGACGGAGGAGGAGGGGGATCGGGGGAGGGGGAGAGTGCCGTTTGCGTGGCCGGTGGATGCGTATTTGGGCCGGAGGGATGGGGAGGTGAAGAAGGAGTGAGAGATTGTGGGGATGGTGGCGGTCTTGTGTGAGTTGGATTCTACAGGACTTTGCGGTACTTCTGTACGTCAAAGAAGACTGTCTAGCCAGGATCGACCCGAGAGATGCCATGGTGGTGTTGGCTGAGTTTTCCAACGATACGACAAGATTGCCCGGGCTCCAGGCCGCCGTATGCCAGAGCAATTCACTAAAGTTGACTCCTCTACATGTCTCAATCATGACTTTCTCTGACAGGTGTGGTAGATTCAGCTCAATGGATCCTGGGGTTGATGTGTTGAAGCATTTCATCATGATATGTCCGGTTCATGCCCATCTTCATCTAAAGGATTCGAAGGGCCGTACGCCAATTATATGCCTCGCCGAAAATCGCGTTCCAGCTGGCTTGTATCGCAAGATGGTGAAAGCCGCTTCAATCTTCAGAGCATATTCACAATGCTTACTCGAAAGAGATCTAGACACCTCCTTTTTGAGCTGCCAAGATGACGAATTGAATACCGCTTTGCATTACATCGCGATGTGTGGTTCCCAACCCGCCAGCTGTTAGATCGCAGAGGGATTTCTTCATCATGAAGTGGACTTGAAGATGGAGAACAAGTATGTGCGAACGCCTTGCCGAGAATGGGGAGACAGTGTGTTTCATTCGAGCTTTAACACCCCACATGACAACCACGGATTGGGAACAACAGGACCACGAGGGATTCTCCACCATACATTACCTCGTCAAAGTCAACGTTTTGAGAGGCAGACAGGAATTGGTTGCTGAGCAACTTCTTCGGATTGCGACATGCACCGTCAGAAACAGCATGGGCCATATTCCACTGGCATACGCACCGGAATCAGTTAGAGACCATTCCACCGCTAGCAAGCTGGTATTGCTAGCAAAAGACAACATCGAGTCCGTGGACTCGATGGGCGGGACATCATGAATCGGTCGTGTGAACTTGGTGTGAACACTCTGGTTCCCGCATTACTTTATCACAGCGTTTGATGCAAACGGCTTCAAGCCATTGGCGGGAAAAATCCAGCACATGCCGGGGAAAAGAGCATTGATTTGAAGAACTCAACCCTCTCCAGAAGAGAGCCACCGCTTCTCACTGCAGCGCGTGCTGGCCACATCGATACGATCAGCCTACTCCTCGACTTTGGCGCCAGTCCCGTTGGAAAAGGCGAGGACGATTGACAGCTTCTGCACTTCGCACTTTCCAGTGGCAGGATATCTTCCTCGTCTCAGGCAGATCCTTGAAGCTAGAGATGATATTGATTATGAGGCGTCTGTGACCAATTTCCAGGTCACGTCGGAAGGCTGGGTGCATAAGTGCGGTGGAGGAATAAAGCCAATCAATGTGGCAGCCGCAAACAAGGAAACCGGGGCGCTTAACTGGCTGCTTCAAACTGGAGGAGTGAGCGGAATCGATGTGCAGAGCACATATGGCTTAAGTGCCTTTTTGGTTGCCTGCAAGGCCGGACATGAGGAGCATTGCGAGACGCTTATCTCCCATGATGCGCTGATCACAAAAGCTGATACGCTTGGAATCACGCTGTTTATGGCTTCCTGCTACGGTGGCCATACACACATCTGCAGGTATCTTTCCTCCATCGACGAAACCTTGATCTCAGCAGAAGCTGCCGGAATGATTCCCATTGAAGTGGCTGTCGAATGCGGAGACGCTAGCCCTGTTCGTTTCCTCCTGAAAAAGAAGTGCGAAATCAAGTTGTCCGCCCAAGCCAAAGCACTTCAACACGGGCATGGCGGAATCGCAAACCTCATCAGCGAGAAATACAAGAGAAGGGGTTACAGATATGGTTCCAGGATGCAGGAAAAAGCAAAACTGAACAAACTGCGCCTGCAGAGCGCATGTAAAGGAGATGATGAGCAGGCACTGATTAGCCTCTTGTCGGAAAGAGTCGATTCTAACACTCGATTGGAGCTTGACCACGAAACACCTCTACACGCTGCATGCTTCTATGGCTAGACACGAGCTGTGGAAGCTTTTGTCGGATGGGGAGCTAACACGGAAGCTCTCGACTTGGGAGAGAGAACACCTCTCATAAAGCCTGCCAGAGAGGGACACTTTGACTGCATGCGTGCCCTTCCCAAGTACGGGGCTGACATACGAACACGAGATGCTCAAGGTTCTACTATACTCCACTGCCAAGCCATGGACAAGCACCCTGAAGTAATAAAAGAGCTCATCGAAGCCGGTGCGGACATTCACACCAGGAATACTACCGAAGACGTTGCAGGCGAGTTGTTCAAAGACCCAACTTGCATGAAAATGATGCTTCAGCACGGCATGGATCCTTTTGTCTCGTCCGTATACAGCTCGCTGTTCTGGGAGTGGACAACCGCAAGCAAAACCACGGAATGCGTCCGCAAGATCCTCCCCGAATACTCTCGAGATACCATTCTACAGCACATCGACGTCCCAGTGCCTTGGTGCAATGCCACCCCTCTTGCCAACTCCGCTTTCAACGGCGATGCCGAAATTGTTCAGCTCCTCGCCGAGCATGGAGCCGACGTCAATTTTCCGGGCAGTTGACACGGCACACTCTCCTACGCCGCGCTCAAGCAGGCCCACGTCCACATCATAGAGATCCTCCGCAAACAGGGCGCGAAACCTTGCATGATGGTCCTTCCAGACGGCCGAGACCGAGCGGCTTGGTTCTGGGACTGTGGCCTGCTGCAGTCGATGCCGTCTCCCGTGGCGAACGGCGCTTGGCTGCCAGTCTAGTTCACCGACGGTGGGAGTCGTGCAGTAGATGTGGTGGACGAGGCGGAGGGGACAGACGGGCGGAGCAGCGGGGGGACCAGGTGGCGGGTCCCGATGCAGACGGCGAATGGGGCGTGGGTTCCTATGTAAAACCCTGGTTTCTGCGAAGGAGTGCGAGCGGGATTTTGGAATACTTCTCTTCACTTTGGGGACGGGACCGGAAGGGACCAGCCTACTCCGCTGGCTCTGTTTTTGCTTCCTTCGGTGATATTTTTCGATTCATGATTGCTATGTTCTATTTTTTTTTAAAAAAAAAAAAAAAAAATATGGGGTTTCATCAAAATTTTACGGTGTGAACAGCGGCGTGAAATGACTGGGTTACATACATGGATACTGGGGCGTATGCAGACACCCCTGTGCGGCGCGGGCAGACAAGACTTTTGATACGCGCCTCCGTGCAAAGGAACCCACTCCAGGTAGATCTCGCGGCGGCTATTCAGCCTTGGACTGATGAGCGTCCGAACGCATATGCAGTCAGCACTCCATCCATCTGCGAGCGCCAACAGTGCTCAGTGCTGTTGTAGCTGCGCCGCACACGCCGTATATTCGATCTGCATACACATAGCTGGCGCCTGCTATGATGCAGCCTTCTCTCGTCACCTTCCGACCTCCCTACCGGTTCCTTCCAAGAAAAAAAAGACTGAGAATCTCCCACTCTACTGCTCTTGTCCAGTTTCTCCCCCTTCGAGATACGATGAGCGAGTGGTGGGACGACTTCTCGAACAACCTTGCAACAGATCTCGGTCCCCTAGTCGCTCTATTTGGCGAGACGCCCACGAAGCAATACCTCAGCGAGTGCCTAAACCTAGTCGACATCATCATATTTGCCACATGCCCTCTCGGAATCATCACGGCGATAGTATCAGCCATCCGAGTCTGCGGCACGCCGTCTCTCCGAGCCTTTATTGGACGAGCCCAGGAAGGGGGAGGCAGCGCTGAAGCCGAACTCTGCTCCTCGACCAGTCGCGACGTCTGCGAGCTGTATAACAACGGTGGCATAGCTCGCGTGTTTGGTCGGCCAAAACTGCTCGAATTTGTCCACGTCACCAAGCCTCCCCATACGGATTTTTACCCCCCACAAAACAAGACACCAACCGCGGGGATCCATGCGTCCAGCGAGTACTTCAACCATTTGAGCAAAGACGATCAATGGAGGGAACTCGGGAACAAGGACGCATCGGACGAAGAGAAAAATGGCCGAAAGAAAACCCCCAACTTCGCCCCCAACCCAAATCTTTCTCTCAATGTCGGCATCAAGCCCCGAAGCAGATTCTGGTTCTTCTCAGCTGCCGTTTTGGGGACGGTGTTGCAGTCTGCAGTATTGGTTTGGGCCGTGCTTACAAGATCCACTCTGCATCTCGTCAGGGATGGCACAGCCGATTACTACGCCGTCCCATTCACAATTGCCGGAACGATTTTGCTCTGTAGCGGAATGGCCTGCTGCGCGTTCCTTGTCGAGAGAAGCACCGGCGAGCGGGTTTTTGAGAGGAAGGTCGCCCAAGGCGACGAAAGAAAGACTTCAATCTACTGGGTGCAACCGGGAAACCAGCATGTCGGCGACCAGGTCTTTGATTCGTTTTCCTACACGCACCACAAAGAGCCTCTCGACCGCTACACGACTTCTTGGAAAAAGCCAAATACCGTCCATGTGGAATACATATGGATATCCGCATCAACCACGATTCTCGGCTTTGTGTTGCAGTTCCTAGGCTTGCGGGCTTGCCACTCGTCGGTTGCAGTGGTGCAGCTAGGCGTCACGCTCGCGATGAGTCTTGTTCGAGCGAGTCTTCGTACAGAACGCTTGAAACGGGAGGAAAACCCCCTGGCCTCCAATCCAGACATGTACCAAGGTCACGAACTGGACTGGCTCGCTTTGCAGCTAGGAAGGGGAGACCCGCAACTTGGTGGCCCATCCCGCTCCTCGACGTGGCATGTTTCGAGTTTTTCTGGCTTGCCAGACGTGAGAAGAGGGAGAGTCTTGAACAGGAGACCGGAAGAAGTGACAAAGCCCCCGCCTAAAGCTTTTGAGCTCTTCTGCTATAGGGCTCGGCTTGGAGAGCTGACAGGGCTCGGCACCGTTCAGGTTCATGGGAGCAGGGCTTGGGACGAACATCACGTCGTTGTGCGTCAGTCTGCTAGGGCTGTGGTCCATGCCATCGAGAAGACCATGCAAGTTCTCTTCGACGTGAAGTCGTCTACCAAACCTGTCAAAGTTGCTGAAGATTGGAAGAAGGCCTCTGGAATCTTCTGGGCCCTGCCTTGTTCAGTCTGCCAGAAGGACGCCACGAGAAACAGGAAGGTGACGGAGAACCCGGACATAATCTATCTGTCAGTGAAGCGGGAAGCCACACAAGCCGGAGGATCTGAGGGCCTGTGGCAGGCCAGTACTTCAGAGATCGAAGCAGCTGTTGGACTTTGGCTCTGGTCCCTCAAATGCCAAACATGGCCGAAAATCGAGGACCCCAAGGAATTTGAACAGGTGAACACCGAAAGGGAGGAGAACATCAGCCGGATTCTTTCCCTCGACGAGAACGACGAGGTCGACTTCGAGCTGTGGAGAAGCAGAGGCGTCAATGCTATCAGCAAGTCGCCATTGAAGATTTCTTCCTACCTGAATGGAAGTTGGAACCCAAGACAACCTGGACAGCGGCCTGAGGATCCCGACCCGAGGGGCAAGCGGATATTTGGCTGGCCTGTCGAACCACCATCCAGATCTTCCCAGGATGAAGTGAAAGCGTTGGAAATTCCAATCACCAGTTCGCTCGCGGAGGCCTGCGCTCAAGAAGTGTACGCCTTGTTCCTATCGGCGGCCCTTACCATGGTCGAAGAAATTGGAGGCAACACCATCATCGAGTCACCATCTCTTCGTCAGGTAAATGACAATGTGTCCTCGATTTTGGAGGCATTTACCACCAGTGGGCTGGGCTCCGCCGGGGACGCTTTCAGTTGCGTATTGCCAGCACTGAAACGGCATGATCGGCTACCAAGAGCGGCAGATGCACTCAATCAGGCCAGAGTCGATGCTGAAAGACTGATCAGAGAGAAGGAATGGGAAAAGGCAGAGAAGTTGCTGCATTGGGCGATTGCGCACTCTGCAGTGACAGAAGTGCAGTCTGGACCAAAGGAGCCAGAAGCAAATGAATATCGATTGTCTCTGATACTCCTTTGCGAATGTTACCGCAAAGCATCGCTATCCAAGGACTCTGCCCCTATCGGAATCAGGGGCATTTCGTTGCTTTTGGACCATCACGTTTCTCGGCCGGTCCAGCGTAGACTCACCTTACAAACATCGGCTGGGGCTCCACTTCTTCTCAGCGATACACTTAGCTGCTATTCCGAAGCTATATTAGCATACGCATGTGAAGAAGGTATGATACAAACGGACAGAGGGCAGGAAAGGCAGTTGCGTGATGATCAGCACACGCCTATCGTCTCAAGCATTGCGCTTCACAAGGCCGTGAAGTCCCACAATTTGACCAAGGCCCTGTATCACCTCAGCGGCGGGACAAAGTCAGAAGATGGATTCTCCAGAACGGCATTATCATACGCTGCAGAGTGGGGCTGGTACCCCGTCGTCCAGAGTCTTGTCGAAGATGGTTCGCCGGTGCAGGAAAGAGATGAGGTCGACCGCACGCCACTATCATACGCTGCAGCCAACGGAGACCAAAACACCTTCAGCTTTCTCCTGAACAAAGATACTTTTCCTGATTCTGGGGATAAGCAAAACCGCACTGCTCTCTCCTACGCCGCAGAAAACAACCACCTCGCCGTTCTGAAGATGCTTCTCCAAGACCAGAGAGTATATGCTGAAGTCGAAGATCGTGAGGGCAGAACGGCTTTGTGGTGGGCAGTTCGACGTGGCCACGAAGAAGTCGCGCACGTCTTGCTGCAGAAAACTCGAGTGAAGTCAACAGAATCTCCAAATCATGGGCACCTTCTCTATTGGGCAGCTATCCATGGTCTGCGAGGCATTGCCGAACAAATCATTGAAAGAGGTTTCGATGTCAATGCACGGGGAAACGAACAGTTCAGCAGCGCACTCGAGGCTGCATCAGCTGCAGGCCGCGAAAAGACCGTCGAATTGCTGCTCTCGAAAAATGCTGACCCCAACGTCCGTGGGGGTTTCTTTGGAAGTCCGCTACAAGCGGCCCTAGCTTTCGGACACGAAGCAGTTGCCGAACTGCTCCTGGAAAAAGGCGCTGATCTCCATGCTAAGGGTGGTTACCATGGTACCCCAGAACAAGCTGCTCTAGCTTCTGGCAAAGATGCAGTCATTCAACTCCTCAAACGTCACGGTGTTGAGATGAACACTTGTGAGGGTAAATATCATGAGAATGTGTTGCAGGACGCAGCTAGGAGAGGTCACGAATCCATCGTTCAGCTTTTGCTTGAAGGGGGCGCTGACGTTCACGGGCAGGGATGTCTTGCTCTCCAGGGCGCTGTCGACAGTGAAAAGGCGAAGGAGATTGTTCAGATACTACTTGAGAACGGTGTCGACGTCAACGCGCAGGGCGGCAGCTACGGCAACGTTCTCCAGGCCGCTGCCGTCTATGCAGAGAAGGAGATTGTTCAGCTTCTGCTCGACAAGGGCGCCGACGTCAACGCGAAGGGCGGCCCGTACGGCAATGCTCTCCAGGCCGCTGCCTTCAAGGCAAAAAAAGAGATTGTTCAGATCCTACTCGAGAACGGTGCCGACGTCAACGGGCAGGGCGGCATGTACGATAGTGCTCTTCAGGCTGCTGTCATCAAGGCAAACAAGGAGATTGTTCAGATCCTACTCAAGAACGGTGCCGACGTCAACGCGAAAGTCCGCATGTACGGTAGTGCTTTGGAGGCCGCTGTCTTCAAGGGAGAGAAGGAGATTGCTCAAATACTTAGAGATGGTGGGGCGAAAGATTTCGACGATGCTCTTTAAGATGCCGTTTGGCCAGATACGGAATCAGAGCACCTCCATTAGCTCTATACCAGTGCTTACCCTAGTTACCATGTCGTCTTTTATGGTTACTCCGTCCTAAACCGCCCGTCGCGTCGACACTTTAGCATGGTAGTACTGTATAGAACCTTCTAATCTGAATTCTTTTGTTAACCTTTCTCGCGATGATCCACGGTCACCAAGTATAAATATCAGAACCGTGATGAGACCTCAAAGTCCACTCTTTTCCTAAGGCTTGTCAGTGAACCATGGGTCTCAAATGTGGATTTCCTCTTCAACAATCGATCCGCATGCCTCGGATCTGAACACTTCCGAATGATTTCTTTCCCTCCGCTTCTTGCGCTTTGCCTAACTTCAGACCAAGTTCGTTCGACTGACTTTTAAATTCGCCATCGCACTCATTCCTCAAATCTCAGAGCGAAACACTCTACCCCTACCCGTCGACTTCTCCAACCCCACACGCGATCGGAAACATAAACAGTAAACTATAAACAGAAGTCGATAGGGAGTTGAAGCAACTATCCGGATATAAATCTGCATATACTGTATATAGAAGTCATCCGGACGACTACTTCAACTCCCTACATGCTCTGCTTGTTATATTAAAATATATGGTTATTGGCTTAGGTGTGCCACTTATTTCCCCGACCGCGTGCCCCCAACCTCTAGGGAGATACGAAGCGATGGCACATTTCAACGGGTGCCTAGGTGTCGATGCTGTACTCTACTCTGATAACCCCGATGCATAATACATTCTGTTGGAAGTGACTGTTCTCGTTATCGTTCCTCCAACTCCTGAACCTGACCAAGCCACCTCTCATCGTTTGGCGAGGATAGCACGTCCAAATACCGGGAAACTTGTACCTCCACATAAGGCCGCGGGCGCCAGGTATAGCGCCATTGCAAAACAACATTCACGTGGCACGACCCGGCTCGACACCTGTGGACCGAAATATTCAGACGCTGGTCCCCCCGCGTAAAGACTTCCGTCTCAAACGTCTCAGGCTCATCCAAACGCACATGATTGCACAAAAGACGCCTTCCCGCACCGCCACGGCCTTAAGCACGCTCAACACGAGCTCGAACGACAGTCCCGTTCGCTCGCCCAGCACCACCGCAGGGCTCTCCACCGCCACCCACCGCCGAACCACACAAAACTCGCGCTGGAACCCGTTCTTCCGGAACGGCCCCCATGTCATGCCCAAATCTCCGTCCCAGGCCTGTTCAAGCCGCGCTGTGGGCACTTTCAACACTTCCGCTCCAACGTGTACCCTTCGCGTATAGTCCACGGCGCCGCTGTCCTGCCCTGCTCCTGCATGCTGCGCAACTCCGCGAAAGTGAAGCCGAGGTGTGGGCAGACGCGCACGGCGCCCTCGCCACCCCTGCAGCGGCGCGATTCGGGCGCGCGCCAACTACGCCGCCGAGAAGCGCGAGCGTGGGTGGCGGGTTTGGCAGCACGAGCAGAGGCGGGGGAGGGGTTCGCGGGGGGCCGGCTTGGGTCCACGCTGCCAGACCTGCATCAGCCAGGTCGGGATTAATGGCGGGGGCGGCGGTGTTACTGTTTGTTGCCGCAGTCGCTGTTGTTGGGTCTCGGCGGCGCAGGCGCGTGTGAAGTCGTCGCGGCGCAGGCGCTTGAGGAAGGCGCGTGATGGCTGGCCGAGGAGTGGCGGTGGGGGGATGAGGGGGGAGAAGCGCAAGGCGCGGGTGGTGGCGCGGAGGGCGAGCAGGTCGGCGGGGTCGGGGATGTGGTGGGTTGTGAGGTGGAAGAAGAGATCCAAGGGTAGGCGGTGGAGGAAGCTGTGGTCGGCGTTGTGGGTGAGAGCCTGGGTGAGTTTTTCTTCTTTTGCCTTTTGATGTGGTTGTAGAAGGCCGTGGAGCCAGCTAAGAAGCCAGGTTAGGAATTGTGCCATGGTGGATTGGGGAGGCGGGTATGAGATTCACGATTCAACAGCTTTATGTGTCAGAGTTTAGGCTTCTCAACCATGGGTATGGAATGACGCAACCCACGAGTTGGGGTGGAACAAGCTGGCTGCATCTACTTAAAAAGGCCATCGGCTGCAGAACGTATTGCTTGGATACCCAATACTACGTGACTACCTTACCATCTTGTTTAAACAAAGCCAGTCAAAGTACCGGGTATCATACTCTCTAGCATGTGCAGTAATGAAACCAACCATGAAAGAACGCACGCTGCACTAGACTAGTCCAATGCTACACTACCTAAATGAGCTTTCAGGAATGAGCCGTCTACTCTAATAAACTCGTTGCATAATACATCTTGTTGGAAGTAACTACTCTTTAGCACACAATATACTCGTCACTCACGCGGCAACTTATGGCGTTCGTAACAACCGGCTAAGTTGCCACGAATAGTTTTCCGTTACAGTGACCCGCGAATGAACTGGAGAGACGCCCTACTTCCTCTATGACTCACTGGATAGTATTTCGTTGGGTATTGATACTGCCGGATTCTAGCTATGACGGTGAACAAGGAGGATCACGTTTCTTGGGACACCCTAGGGCTGGTAAAGAGAAGTACCCTCATCTGATCCAGTCTACTGACAAGAACCAAGTCAATTGATACTCGGCATAGTCCGATGTCTCCGCTGATAGCCAGGCACCGGCACCCCATCCGGCATCATGGAGAACAACGGCTCCTCCACCCCCAACCCCTCGACTGCCTTGACAGCCTCCCACAGCGCCGCCACAGCCTCATCAGGCACATAACCCTTCCCTACCGCGCCGCGCAGTATGCTCGCGACCGCGATCTACTCCCCATAAAAAGCTTTTGGGAGAGCTTATTGACCGGATCGCCCAGCTCGTCGGCCCAGCCCCAGACCTTGTCAAAGCCTGCTTTGCCTTTCTTTTTTGTACGTTGCCACATATTTCTCTTTTCGTTTATCTTTCGGTATGCGAGGGAAAAATAGTTCAAGTGGCAGAAAGTCAAAAGGAGTAGTTGAGGTTTCGTTCTGGAAGACAGAACACGTTTTAGTAGTAGCTCGGACAAGCATCGTGGTCCTCGCGCGCACCACGGACATCGCATATCGTTGCCGTCCGGGGATGTGTCCAATCGCTGAATTTGCGTATCCGTTTAATGTGAACTCAACGAAACATATGTACTTTCGATGAACAGAGCTTCATTGGTGACATTGTAGCGTGCTAACTAAAAAGTTTAGTAAGGGGGATAGGCTGGTGCTGTCTCCATCTCTAGCTTCCGCTATAGGTATTTTGGCGGATGCTTATATGGCTGGTTTGACCAAATCCGAGTAACTCCTTTCGAGGATAAGGCTGGATGTTCTCGCATGTATTCACCATTACAACGCCATTTATTGTCTTTCACAGAACTATCCACCTTAGGTCTTTGCTTGAATCCTTCTGCTCTAGAGTTCGGACCTACGCCGTATCCGAAAGCAGATTCCGGCATCCCCTGAACACAGTTGTTTGCTCTTACTCGATTAAAAGGTTTACAAATTGCTCATGCGTCTGTGGGCCGCGTGGATGGAAGGCTTGAGTCCAGATTACTCCAAGGGGACATCGCGACGCCATCATGGCTGAAATTTTTGAGAGACGAGATGCTGTGATCCTCGAACCAGTCAGTTTTGACCAGCAGAATATCTTTTCCCCACAGATGATCGGTAGTCCAACCTGGATACACCGCTGGGGCGAAGTGGCGTCGGAGATTGACTCGGACCAATCAGCCTGGTGGCTCTTCAACGAGGGTAAGGAGAAGACTGAGACACCTCGGAGTTGGTTTCAGGCAAAAGACTCAGTGCTTCTTCGCGGAGTCATGGTTGACAAGATTCGGCTTGTATCGAGAGTGATGCGCAGCGTAGAGTAATGAGCACAGAAAAATAACGGGACCTGTTGGAAATTGCTGTGGGCTTATGCAAGATGGCTTCTTTTTTGTCACACGCACCGCGGGTCTCATCGGTATGGGATCGCAACTTGCCCAGGAAAACGATATTGTATGCGTCCTCCGAGGAGCCAGAATGACATGAATACTGCGTCTGAGTGAGGAGTACTTTTTTTTTAGGGACTTGCTACGTACGAGATATCATGTCTGGGGAGACTAATACAATGCACAATGTTTTCTTTTATATCCGCCTAACGTTACTTCTTTTATAATCCATCTACTACTCTTTATCTATTCTTTGTATTTTGTATTCATCACAAAGTACTCCGAGCATAAGAATGGGCCAAGATCTCCTTTCACACTAAATGCACCAGATCAGAGTCGCCGGTGCAGAGTCGCGCCCGGAACCTACACAGCGAACTACCCGGCGATCTGCAGACCCGCCCACAAGCTACGATACTCCCGCAACAACGCCGCACCATAAGATGCGGTGCATATGGTGCGTTTTTTTTCGTACAAGTGCTCCAACAGCTGCAAGAAGGCGCTAGCGAGATTGTATAGCAGTCAGTCCGTATTGCATCGCTGTAAAATGGTACGGGTGCGGAGATGGTGTTTTTCGCCAAGGCGCTAGTAGTTATCTTATTTCTATCGATAAGATAAGATAAGGATCCGGGGTCCAAATAAGCGAACCCGCCGAATACGGAATTCGGTCGATATATAAAATTGGGCTCGCTCTCTATCACGCAAGGGTGGTTAGTTCATCCCGTCAGTTTAGATGCTCTACATAATGAAGTTGCGCGAGAATGTTTTTCATCAAAGTGATATGATTGGTTATCACGTCGATCCAAGCAATGGTGGTGTAGTTGGTTATCACGTCAGTCTAACAATTCATGTGCCCTTAAATGCACTAGAATCGGAACACTGAAGGTCCCGGGTTCAAACCCCGGCCGTTGTACTTCTTTTGCCCTTTCAAGCGTAGAATTCCGTTGAGTAATGCTCTTACGGGACACATTTTTGCTTTATGAGTTGACGAAGGGGCCGTTGCCACCCAGCGATTGTTGATGGAAAGTAGCTTTTGTGGAAAAGAAGTCGAGAACGGGAGAGATTTGAAGCGAACATATGACTGGCAGCGCCGTTATTATACAAGCAGAGGGTGTTGAGGCCGTGGAAGTGTACAGCGTCTCTACTGTCACCTGGCCAGTTTTTGGATTTGAATTTGTTGGTCGTCCCTGTTCCCTTTTGATTGTCCATTTCACAACACACTGGAAAATCAAGTAGCGTGGTTTTCTTAGTCGTGCCGATGTATTTTTACCTATCCGTACTCGCTAGTCAAGCACCCGGTCGGTCCGACGCATGTGGGTCTTTGCAGTCGGCAACAAATGTGCAAACAACGTGAAGCGACAGTGGATGGCACAGCTTGTCCTTCTGGAACAGCTTTCGTTAAATGAGTAGCATACTTGGGCGGAGCAATGGTCGTGGCAATTAAGCATCGCGGCTATTCCCGGATAAAGCCCGCCAGCTAACAGCCTGCGCAAGAAGACGCGAACAGCGCCGTGCGCCGCATGCCGCCCTATTCTTCCAAGCCAACGCAGCTCTCGGTCCTCCGTACCACGTCATCCTCGACACGAACTTCTTCTCACACACGATCCGTTCCAAGATCGAGGTCCTGCCCGGCCTGATGGATCTGCTGTTCGCCAAGCGCATCCCCGCCGTCACCGAGTGCTCCATCGCGGAACTCGAGAAGTTGGGTGAGAAATACCGCCTGGCGCTGCGCCTCGCCAAGGACCCGCGGTGGGAGAGACTCAAGTGCTCTCACTCTGGCACGTATGCGGATGATTGCATTGTTTCCACCGCTATGAAACATCGTTGTTACTTGGTCGGCACCAACGACAGGGACCTGCGCCGCCGCTTGAGGATGATACCTGGCGTCCCTCTCATTGCGGTCGGGAGGGGGAGATACACCGTCGAGAGGCTGCCTGATACACTTTCGTAATTCTGACAGGTTGTCGTTCAACTCACAAGGCGTACGGCGCGGGACTTCATTGCATCAAATTCATTCAGGTCATGTCGGGGAAAAGAAGTGGAAATATGATATCCAGCTTTGGCGGAGCTCTTCGCAGGCGCTGTTAGAGCGAAGTCCAGGGAAAAGAAAGAAAAGCATTCAAAACTCTACCAAAATCCCATCAAATTGAAGCTTGATGGAGCAAATAAAAAGGTTGGATGATATTATCTTCATTGATAAAGAGGGGTTCTGCGTCCGACCGCTAGCGCGTATACGTTTTGCTCTACAACATGGGGAGCTAAAGCGGTTATCCGGACGAGCCTGACTACTTCTGACCTCCTCGAGTTAAAGCCTTTATCTAGATGTTTTCTTGGTCCATCCGGGATCCGGGTCGATTACGCTGCTTAGCGGTCGGATGCGGAACCCCCCTGTCACACATCCACGGGCTATCGATAAGCATTTCTATTCGGCCCACCTGTTCGCGACGTCACTCCGAGATGTGATCCAACTTCTCTACACATTTCCCTCCCATCACACTACCACTTTGGGCAAGAACGAGCTCGGTCGGCGGCGCCTCGGTCTCGGAATACGGGAGGAATGCCCACCTGACATTTGTGCCGAGCGGTGAAGCCAAACCCTTCCATCTTTGCTATCACTTGATGTGATACAGCGACCCACTTGGGGCCGACTGTTCAGCTAGCAAAACAAGCCACAAACCAAGCGTCAGATAGCCCCGGGCAGCAACTCTTATCTCGATGGAGCCTAGCCTCTCTACGTGTCGTGTCTCTAAAAAAAAAGTTCAGGTAGGTAGCCCGAGCACGGTCAACATTAAAAAAGGACTCCTTCACCCATCTCACCACCACACGCGCCGTCCGTGAAGTCCCCTTCGTCGTGACCACATCCCCAAACGCCGCCATGGCTATCAAAATCCCCAAAGTCTCCCGCCGCGGCCTCAAGCCCTACGCCGCCGAATTCCTCGGCACCGCGCTGCTCATCGTCATCGGCGAGGGCGTCATCGCGCAGGTGCTGCTCTCCGACTTCCACAACGGCACCTGGCTCTCCATCAACCTCGCCTGGGCCGCCGCCGTCGCCCTCACCTCGTTCCTGGCCGACCCCAGCCCGTCCGTCAACCCGGCCGTCACCCTCGCCATGGCCCTCGTCCGCCCCTCGCACCAGCACTGGCGCCAGGTCCCCGGCAAGCTGCTCGCCCAGTTCCTGGGCGCTTTCGTCGGCGCGGCGCTGGTCTACGTCAACTACCGCGGTGCTATCCTCGCGTGGGACCCCGAGTACACGATCCCTGGCGGCTCGATTGTCAGCCCGATGGGCCACCACTCCGCCGGCATCTTCGCCACGTACCCCTCCGCGCTGCTGGTCTCGAACTGGGAGGCCGTGCTGCAGGAGGTCCTGGCCTCGGCCGTGCTGATGTTCGGCGTGCTGAGCATCGCCGAGGGGCCCAACACCCGCTTCGGCGCGCCCCAGGTGTCCGTCTTCATCCTCATGGTGGCCATTGGCGCGGCCATGGGCTGGCAGACTGGTTACGTACGTCCTTTTTTTCTTTTCCCCCCCTTATGAGCAGTTTGCTGATCATCCTATCTCAGGCCATCAACCCGGCCAGAGACTTCGGCCCCCGCTTGTTCTCGGCCATCATGTACGGCCGCGAGGTCTTCACGGCCGCAAACTACTACTGCTTCGTCCCGCTGTTCGCGCCCGTTTTCGGCTGCGTCCTCGGTGCGACCGTCTATGATGCCGTGCTGTACGAGGGCGAGGGCTCGGCTGTGAGGGATGCGGCGGACGCGGTTAACTCGGATCATCATGGTCCGCTGAGGTTGTTGGACTAAGAGCTCTCTCCTGCGCTGTTGACGAGGTTTGGGGAGACGTGGGGTTTTTTGGGCTGCCTTTTTGACGGTGGATGGTGGATGGAACATGTCTGTCTGTGCTGTACTCAACGTTGGTGGAGATGTGGCGGGGCTAGGGGATTAGAGGGAATCCGTTCCGCAGGAGCTTACGGACATGGCGGTAAGACGTTGTCGTTGCCCTGTTAGGGTGGTTTTGGGAGGGTGTGGAATGGTCAAGAGGTTGAGAGATGGCGGGGCGAAGAAGTGGATGCGAGGCATTCGAAAGGCGTTATGGAATCATGGTACGTTTGTATGAGATAATGACAGGAAATGGGCGCTTCTTTGGGGCGGTTTTCAGCAATAGTCAATGAGATGCCTGCTTAGATATCCATCTGTCTTACTCATTTGTCTTTTTGAAGCACAATTTCAACCCCTTCGCAGATTGGATCGGTACGAGATAGGTGCAGGTTTCGACAGGCTTTGGATTAACGAATGAAACCGCCAAGTATAAAATGCATCCGGATGACTGCTCAGCTTCCCGTTTGCTGTTAGAGCCTATCAAACAAACAACCTGAAAGGAGCATCATGGCGTATCGTATCACATTTTCTTAGCGTAAGACTACTACACCCCGATCTTCTATCCCTCTGCTTTTCTCCCCTCTTGCTCCACATTCGCTTCGTTGTGAAGCTCCAATGCCACCAGAAGAAGGCTGTTCCCATCCATCACGATAGCAGCCCTTCAAAGCATCCCCCCCCGCGAATTGCTTTCACCGAGATTCTCTCGTCTTTAATTCTCAACCAGAACCGCCTCTACAACTCGCTCTTCTCATCCTCGCCCTTGAACAACCGCAGAATGTTCGTCCTGCTCGTCAAATCATCCACCTTCTCCGGCGCCAGCCCGCCCTTCTTCAGAATGCTCTCCAACCGCGTCAGCTCCTTGTCGACGTAGCCGGCGTTCGCCGCCAGCTTCTCAAACACCTTGACGTAGTACTCCTTGTACTTGCCCTCGGCGCTCTCGGCCGCCGTCTTGGCCTCGGCCGCGCCCTTGTCCCACGCGCCCTTGAACTGCTCCACCACCGCGTTGAGCGCCTCGACCGTGCCGCCCGTGGCGTCGAGGCCGCCGCCGACGGCGCGGTGGGTGCCGGCCTTTTCGTTGAGGAAGGTGACGAACTGCGCCTCGCTGCGGCCGCCGTCGAAGGCCACGCCCTCGGTGCTGCCCGCCGGGAAGAACTTGATGGTCGGGTACGACTTGACGCCCTGGTCCTGGGCCGTGGCTTTGGCGTTGGGGGCCTCGGCGTCGACCTTCGCGATGAGGACCGTGGGCTCGAGCCTGAAGGTGAGGGCGAGGGCTTCCCAGACGGGGGCGAGGGACTTGCAGTCTGTGAAATGGGGGTTAGTCACGCGTGTCGCATGTCGGAGGGCGGGAGATGTTGGGGGGGGGGAACTCACGTCCGCACCACGGCGCGGTGAAGGCGACGAAGACGTCCTTGTCGCCGCCAATCTGCTCCTTGAAGCTCTTGTCGTCCAGCATCACCACCTCGCTCGGCGCCTTGGCCTTGGTCTTGGGCTTGACGCCCGCCTTCTCCCGGATGAAGCTGCTCAAGCTCTCGAGGTCGCGCCCGCCCTTGTAGTCCTCGGGCGTGTCGCTCACGCCGTCGAACCACTTGAGCGTCGGGAACCCGCTGACGCCGAACCGCTGGCCCAGGCTGCGGTGCGCGTCGGCGTCGACGCTGGCGACGGTCACCTTGTCCGAGTGGGCGAAGGTCGTGGCCAGCTCCTCGTACACGGGCGCCAGGTTCTTGCAGTGCCCGCACCACGGCGCGAAGAACTCGACCAGGGCCGGCTTGCCCGACTTCAGCACGATGTCGTCGAACGTGTCCGGCACGAGCTCAGTGACGGCCTTTGCCGCGGCGACGCCGAGGAGCGTGAGCCCGCCCAGGAGAGTGTTGAGGCGGACCATGGTTTTGTGGTTGGTGAGATGGTCCCGAGTCGGTGTGGTAAGGAGGGATGGAGAGGTGGTGGTTGGATTGTCCAGAAAACCAATTCTGGGGATGTTCGGGGGACAGATGGTAGGTAGCTTTGTTCAAGGTGGCCAACGCCGCAGCTCCACCGCCTGATTAGTCAGGCTCAAAGAGGCAACGTTTCAACAACAATAACAACAGCTACCACTCCATCCGTGCTTATCAATCACCAGCTCTTTGAAATCGACATTGCAACATGACACTCGATATGTTTCCATTCGTGTGCTGATCTGACATCCAACTATCAAGACATTTACCCAAAAATTCCATCCCTTTCATCATCAACCAATTGGCGCGCGCATCCAACAATCCCGCCAATCCAATTATGATGCCGCCTTTCCGCAATTCGTACAAACCATCGTAGATCCCTTACTCGCAGCCTTCGCATCGAACTTCCTGCACCCGCACTTCTTGCACTCCATCGCCGGCCCTTCTCCCTCTACGCTGCTCTCCTCACTGCTCAGTCGACTCACATAACTCTCCCTGTGGTCCATCGGTTGTAGTTTGGACTTTTCAAGCTGCGCGCGCCATTGTTCCTGGTTGTAGTAAGCATACGATTGGTCGCCACGCAGCCACAGCGGGTTATCCGTCTGCAGCTGCGTTTGGGATTGTGACGCCAGCGCCCCACCTGATGTCCTTGGTCTCGCCGGAGAATCCGGCGCGTTGATCGAGGGAACGCTGTCCGCTGTGGTCCGGTGCGGCAGTGGCGGCATCTGGGGAAGCTGGCCCTTGGAGGATTTGGCCGACGAGTGCGTCGACTGTTTGCCCGGAGACACGCCGCGGTCCCCCTTCCCGTTCTTTCCATCCTTGAGGCTGCTGGAGCTGGAGATGTTTGACCGCCAAGAGAGAATGCGATCCGTACCTGTTGTCGCTGTCGTGGCTGTCGTGGCTGTCGAGTCGCGCCGCTTCTTGCTGCTCGCCCGTGTCTTGGTGGAATTGCTGCGTCGAACGCCAGACCCAGCCGTCTTCCGTGAGAATACTGACGAGGAATCCCAATTGTCGTTGACGTTCTTTCTCTTAGTGAACGCACAGTCCTGCCGGAACACCTTGATGTTGCCCTGGTAGTCGGCCGTCACGATGATTTGTCCGTCCATATGTACTGAGCGTGCCAGGTAAGCCGGAGTGCCTTCCATTTTCTTCGAGGACCTGGTAGCTGTCGTTCCTTGAACACTCCCAACCTCGGACGCTGGCCGCGAGGAAAGCGACTCTGTCCTGCTCACCAGCGTAACCGGGGGAGGATTGCACAGGTCGTACACCGGGTCTTCGGAATTGCTCAGCAATTGGCGCGTCTTCGTCGGGGCGAGAATGGCGCATGTGGTGATAGAGTTGTGAGCATCAAACATCTCCACGGGGCGCTGGCTCACGTTCTCGCCCTCTGGCGGCCCGGTGGACCAGATGTAGGCCCTGCGATCCTCGCTACCACAGATAACATACTTGGCGTCGTCACTGAAGGTTGCCCTGATCTGGCTGTAGTTGTTTTCCTGTCCCCGGAATTTGATCTCAAGGCCCTTGTCCCGGAAGGAGTACATGCGAATCCGAGAGTCATTGCTGGATATTAGTAGCCTCAAGTCGTCAAGATTCGCTCCCGCGCCCACGTGCATGGCCTGGATCCCTGTGATTTTGCTTCCTTTGGAATTCTTGCCCCGGGACGACTTCACATGAATCTGGGTCTGGTACTTCAGGCCTTCCGTATCGTAGAACATGCAATGGCCATTCAGCGTGCCTGCAATCGCTGTTTTCCCGTCCGGAGTAAAGGCAACGGCCGTGATCATTTCCGGCAGTTGGTTCCAGAAGGCGACGGTCTTGTCCGGGATGCTCCAGAGGCGGAGCTTGCTATCCAGTGACCCGGCCAAGAAGAAGCGGTCGTCTTTCGGGTGGAATTGGATAGATGGGACGAAGTCGGCGTGCTTGAACGTGCACAGGCACTCGGCACGGCTAATGTGCCACAGGCGAACGGTCTTGTCCATGGATGACGAAAGAAGAAAGTTGTTCTGCTCACGTCAGTCGCCTGCTGCTGATACGTGGTGATGCTGACATACCTTGCTCCAGCTCAAGTCCAAAACGGTCGACTCATGACCCGTGTACTCCCGGAATGTCTTCTTCTGGAAGACGGGTGCATTCAGATGCAGCCCCTGCCCAGCCGGCTGGGTTCCCACTTCATCTATCTCGTGCGCAGTCCGCTCGTCTGGGTTCGATAGGACAGTCCAGATGCGGACTACTCCGTCCTGGCCGCCAGCTGCCAGGTATTTCCCATCCTTGCTGAACTCCAATGCCCATGTTGGCCTCTCGCCGGTGCTGCCTGACCTCTCTCTGTTCGCGGCGGCGCCGGCGCCGGCGCTTGTCGACGGACGTTGCTCGGTCTCGGATGGTAGTGTGGTGGTGCGCAGCTGCTGGGACAAGAACACGCGGTCGAATTCGCGCTCCTTCTTGAACTTGGACCTGATCTTTATGTAGCCCGGCGGCTGGGGGTGGCGCGGGCTGTAGCCGATGCTGTGATCGATGGGTTGGGAGAAGAGTTCGGCGTCCATGCCTTCGGGTCTGTATTCGCTCGCGGCATCGTCAGGGAACGAATCGCCATCTTGCTTCTTTTTATTGCCGATGAAGCGGCTCAGAAACGAGACTCCCTTCCTGTATCAAAATAGGGTGTCAGCAATGGCCTCAGCCGTGCGCTTACGTTTGATATGAATAGCGCAATATAAGCGGGTGTGTATACGCAAAGGACGCGGATACGGCATGCGCGCAAACTGGACAATGCAGAAGGGCTCGGCTCACTTCTTCGACGGGGCGAGCGAGATGGTATCGCTCCGACTGGCGTCTCTTATGCCCTTCGGACCACCCGAGCCGTCCGCGGTGAACGGACGGGTTTGGGATGAGGGATCGTCGCTCGTGGAGCGGAATTTCTGGAGAACGTCGGTGGAGGTGGAGGTCTGGGTGCGCTTGAATATTTGCTGGATGGCAATGGGTCAGGACATTCCGGCTGCAGATCTCAATTGCGGTCGACGCACCTGCGAAAGGGGGTCGATGGGCGTGCCATCTGCCTCGCTGCCGCCTTGTGTCTGCGACGCGGGTGCGCCGGCTGCCCGGTGCTGCTTGGTTGGGGAGGTCTTCCCACTCGACTTGGAGAGTGCTGCGGGGTGTATCACGGTCAGCGCGAGTGTGGACGTCGGGCTTCTTGGGTGGCAGCATACTGGACACGGGCGTCACGCTGCGCTCTTCCTCGCCTGCAGGTGCTTCGTTCTGCGGCGACGGCTGTGGAGAGGAGGCAGGCGAGACGCCCACAAGCATAGAGTCGCGACTATGCGGGTCCGTAACGCGAATCTTGGGCAGTGCGTTGGCCATGGTGGAGTGGCCTGTGTACTCTGGACGGTGTGCTCGCTGCTGCGCTCAGGCTCATGCTCATAATGGGTGTTTCAGAGTAGCGAGGGCCGCGGGGAGCTGCGCTGCGTGGCCTGGAGCGTAGTCCTGCGGTGCGAGCTTGGTGATTGTGAGTCGTTGTCCTGCAAATGAGGCGCAATGCCGCGTTACATTGTTTTGGGGGCTGGACCTCGAGAAACAGCATGACGTCGTCGTCTTCGTTGCGATTCGTTCCCGCAGAACCATGTCGTATTCGTCTTGTTGTCCTCGCATTCCCATCACAGGCTACGCGCCTTGCATGCGACATGCTGCACTCGACCGGTCATGTTCTATTTCTGCATGTATCCTCACTCGAATCACCAAGACCGCTTGTTTCCGATGGCTGCATCAATTGGTATCTACGTTTCTCGTGCGACAGGCGCACCCATCATTATCCTATCCTAAAAAGAGTAAACTCCAAGCATGCCCTGCTACCTCCATGAACGCCGTCATGAGTCCTCCGAATGTGACTAAGGTGAGATGAATGGACCCGCTGCGATGCGCATGTCAGGGTCCCAGTGCCCCAATGCTGCCCGCGCCCTGTTCGTCCAAGAACTAAATGCGAATTTGAAGAGAACCCGTATACACATACAGGGGATATAAAGCACAAAAAGGGAAACAAATCTTCGAAGCGAGCCGCTTAGAAGTCCTCGTCGAAGCAGAAGTCGCCAGTGACCTTGGCGGGCTCGCCGGCCGGAGTCTCGGGCTTGTTGTGGTTGTTGCTCTTCTCCATCACACCCGCCTTCTGGTAGTCGCCAACGCGCTTCTCGAAGAAGTTGGTCTTGCCGGCGAGCGAAATGTTCTCCATGAAGTCGAAGGGGTTGGTCGCGTTGTAGAACTTCTTGTTGCCGAGGGCCACCAGCAGGCGGTCGGCGACGAACTCGATGTACTGGCACATGAGAGTGGCGTTCATGCCGAGGAGGGCAACGGGGAGGGCATCAGTGAGGAACTCCTTCTCGATGGAGACGGCCTCGGTGATGATCTTCTCGACGGCATCGGGGCTGGGCTTCGATTTGATGTGCGAGAACAGCAGACAGGCAAAGTCCGTGTGCATGCCCTCGTCGCGCGAAATGAGCTCGTTGGAGAAGGTGAGGCCAGGCATGAGGCCGCGCTTCTTGAGCCAGAAGATGGACGCGAACGAGCCGCTGAAGAAGATGCCCTCAACAGCAGCGAAGGCGATCAGACGCGATGCGAAGGTAGAGTTCTTGTCGCAGATCCAACGCAGAGCCCAGTCGGCCTTCTTCTTGATGCAAGGAACTGTGAAACGTTAGTGATCCATCAACCGCGCCAGGAAATATGGTATGACATACTGTTATCGATGGCATTGAAGAGGTAGTTGCGCTGCTTGGGCTCGCTGATGTATGTGTCGATGAGAAGCGAGTAGGTCTCGGAGTGGATGTTCTCCATCATGATCTGAAAGCCGTAGAAGCAGCGGGCCTCGGGAACCTGGACCTCGGAGCTGAAGCGCTCGACAAGGTTCTCGTTGACGATGCCATCCGAGGCGGCGAAGAAAGCGAGGACGTGGGAGATGAAGAAGCGCTCGTCGTCGTTGAGGCGCTTGTTCCAGTCGTGAAGGTCCTTGGAGAGGTCAATCTCCTCGGCGGTCCAGAAGGAAGCCTCGGCCTTCTTGTACATCTGCCAGATCTGTGGTGTTGTTAGTGGCTGCGAAGAGCACTTTACGCGTGACGCATGACGCGTCGGGAAATACGCACCTCATGGTACTTGATGGGGAACAGCACGAAGCGGTGGGGGTTCTCCTGCAGCAGCGGCTCGTGGGCCTCCTCCTTCCTGATTGTGGGTGCGGTCGAAGGGTGCTTGACGTTCTCGTCGTCTTCGGGCAGGTCGGGGATGCCCTTGACGGGGCGGGCGACGCTGTCATCAGTCCAGTCGTTGCCGGAGAAGTCCAGCTTCTTGGCGGGCGAGTCGTTCATCTTCAGGTCGGCAATGGCAGAGGCAGCCTGCATGGCATTGTTAGCGTCGGGTACCTGTATAGCTTGACGCGCTGGATGCCTGGTCGTGGCAAGGAAACTCACGTTCTTGGAGGGGGTAGCCTGGGCGGACATGGCGAATGCTCTGCAGAGGGACAATTGAAGAGGAGCTCGGGCAGAGATTGGACGCGGGTGTGCAAAGGATGCAGTGGTGAGGATGTCTGGATGGGATTGTGAACAAAGAGCGACGGACGGCTTTTGAGGGTGGATTCGTCGGGCCAAGCGGCGACGCGCTAGTTCGTCATGGACGCGACGCGACGAGCAAAACAGAAAATCCGAGGCCCCTGCACGCGCGCTCCCCAGTCTCATTCCATCTCTCACACGGGATGCGACAAAACTACCCCGAGACCTTGGCAGGGGGGCTGCCTTCGAGCTGTATCCTTGCTTCAGAATATATTTACCTTACCACCACTTTTATTAATAGGGAGTTGAAGCACCCATCCGGATATAGGTATATTAGTCTTCCGGATGGCTACTTCAACTCCCTACGTAAGCAGTTAGCTTATTATATTAGAAGCTATTCGGATGGCTACTTCAACTCCCTATATAAGTAGCTTATTAGAATTCATACAGAACGGTGTAGGGGGGTTTCGCCATTCCGGCAATTTCGTCGGGGTAGTTTTGTCGCACGCCGCCGTCTGCTTGGAGCCTGGACCACCGCGCTCGCCTTTCCGGTCCCGGCGATTGCATGCCCCCGCTTCCGCCTGAAAAGTCTGCTCGGTGGAGTTTGGTGAGCCAGCTCTTGCCCGACCTGGCCATCGTGGCATCATGGCTCCAGATCAGCTTCCGGACGACGGAGCTTTCCTCACTCAGCCCTGACAAAATATTACGTGACTCCGGCGGTAGTCCCGCTCGAATGCACATCAGGAACGCCTTGGGCTGTCGTGTTGTCCCCGAAGCCGCTCCTCCGAGCCGTCCACCGGTGACCGCAGACCAAATTTATCCGCTATGGCCGAATGTATCAAACGCGTCTCGACGCGTCTTCCGGCACATGTCAGACTACTTGTTCCACCATGGTGCCACACCGCTGGTGCCCATTAACACCCAGTTCCCGGCCCGTATACTCTGCCTGTTCTCACCAGACCCGTCCACATTATATCGACCACTCTCACACTTCACAGGGGTCCTTCTTCAGTCTAAATTTCAATCGTCAGACCGCGACGTGTTATCATCCAAAATTATACAATTACTTGACAAACGCCGAGCTGGCCAAGGCCCTACCTGCTGGATATCCCCGCATCGAGAAAGCAGACCAAACAAAACAGCACAATTACCACGTAATCACGGCCTTGACCGTGTGGCCGTCGTTCATGTCATCGACAGCCTTCTGCCAATCGTCGGCCTGGTAGAATTTGACCAGCTTATCCACCGGGAACTGGCCACTCTTGTACCACTCGATCATCTGAGGAACGTACTTGGATGGCACGACATCGCCTTCGACCGCGCCGATATACTGCTTCCCACCAACCATGAAGGGGAAAATGTGGATGTCGAGCTTCGCGTCAAATGGCGCCGAGCCAACCTGGATCAGCTTGCCCTTGAGGCGTGTGAACTCCAGGGCGTTTTGGATCAATGGTAGGAAGCCTGTCGTGTCGATGCTCACTGACGTGCCGTAGCCGTCGGTGAGGTCCTGGACCGCTGTGATGATCTCGCTCAGGTCTGTGAGGTTCGACGTGTTGATGGTGTGCGTAGCTCCAAGCTCCCTGGCAATGCTCATGCGGTCCTCCATCTTGTCGATACCGATGATGGTCCTGCAGCCTCGTAGCTTGGCGGCCTGGAATTTGCTGTTAGTTGACGTGTTGTAGAACCGGCATTGGTGCGCATACCATGATGGCACTGAGGCCCACACCACCAAGCCCCATGATGGCGATGGTGTCCTGCGGCCCGGCCTGCGCCACGTTGATAACGGTGCCGCTGCCCGTCTGGATGCCACATCCAAGCGGAGAGAACAGCTTGAGTTCTTCGTCGTTGACCAATCCCTTGACGTTGACTACCGATGCTGACTGTACGATTGTCCTGCTGGCGAAGCTTGACTGCCCGAAGAAGCTGCCCTGGAGATCAGGTGAATCCGAGGTTGCAGCAGTTGAGGACCTAAAGCAAGGACACCCGCCGAAGTTGAGCTCGCCAAACCTGACGCAATGGGCCGGATGGCCAGCCTGGCATATTTGGCATGCGTCGCAGAAGGCGAAGGAGAGGAGGACGGGATCGCCGGCCTGGGCGACTGTTACATTCTTGCCGACTTTTTCCACATAACCGGCACCTGGATTGCGACGGATCAGTTTCAACGTTTGCCAATATTGGATGTCGTACAGAGGGGTTCTGCATCCGACCGCTAGCGCGTATTTGTTTTGCTCTACAACATGGGGAGCTGAGGTGGTTATCCGGACGATATAAGCCATAGGGAGTTGAAGCCATTATCCGGATGTTTTCTTAAGCCATCTGTCATCCGGATAACCACCTCAGCTCCCCATGTTGTAGAGCAAAAACAAATCAGAACCCCTCTGTAAGCAGTGAACCCACGTACCTTCATGTCCCTTGACGGATGGGTAAATGACACCAGGGCCCTCCTTCAGACCTCCGAACAGAATGTCCGTGTGGCAGATACCGGACGCGACGACCCTGACCAGCAACTCTTCGTCACCAATCTCCCTCAACTTCACATCCTCGATCTTCCACCCGCCGTCGTTGAGGGGACCACGCGAGACAATAGCCCTTGCTGCAGCCATCTTGAATCCAGGAGAGAAGTGGTCGATCAAGTGCGTATGAGCCAATGAGGAGCAAAGAGATTTATCCAGCGTTCAAAGCAATGCAGTGACGCGGAATGGACCAGCAGCTTTATGTACCCAGGCGCAACCCAAAAATGCCCAATTGCGGGGCGGTGTAGTGGGGGATCTACCGCGGGGATCTGCCATCCGAGCGCCTGGGACCGTGCCCCGCCAAATGCTGAGGCTGTTTGCCTGGCATCTGCAGGTACCAGAATCCTTTCTGCGCAGTATATTCGCCTGGATCAATGGGTGTTTTCCCTCCTTCGGCCCTTGGAGTCAGCAACAAAAAGGGTTCATTCTTTGATCGTCAGCCCTTGTCTATGCAATACACCTTTGCCAATCCTCGTGTGGGGCCAGCGCTAGAGGGGGAAAGAATGAGCCAGCGCAGCCCTGTGACGCTTCTCATTAGCGCGTTGTGACGTCGCCAGCCAAGACCGAGGTGGAGTGTTGTCGGATGAGACCGCCGGCTTTCGAGTGCGGGTCGGGAGAGAGCCTGTCAACGTCGCACACTTCTTCCCATGCATCAACTCCTCATGCGTGCATGGTATACTCCCCAAAAGCGTGCCCGGGTTACAATCAGCAGCAGTAACGATATCTCCTTCAAATAAGAACTCTGACAGTGCATCTTGACCACGCTAAGTGTAGCGCAATCCAGCGTCCCGTACTCGCAAGAATAACCCAGTAAGTTTTCAGTTCCTTTTACCTCTTTACTTTTTTCTGCTGGCTGCACAGCCTCTTCCGTTCAGACCCATCTTGAGCATTCCCACGCTCCGTGAACCCATCCAAAAACAAACCTGACCCACTCTACCTGACCGAAACCACGACCACGAGCTCGACGCGCTCAATCCGCCCCTTTTGACCACCATTAACCCCCCAAGACCAAAAAAAAGAAGCAAGTAGAACCCCTCTCCCCAACCAACCCAAACTCACTCACTCACCCATCTCAACCCCATCCCTCAAAAACACATCCCGATACCTCCTCGCCCGCTCCCAAACCCCCTCCCTCCCCTCCACCTCCTCCACCCTCGCCATCATCCGCCCCAACTCCACCGCCATCAACTCCTCCTCCACCCCCCTCCGCCCCTCCTCAGCCTCCGCCCGCACCCTCTCTGCCTCCCCCTCCGCCCTCTCCGCAACCCGCGCGTACCCCGCCGCCCGCTCGTCCAGCACCTGCGACTGCAGGAACAGCGCCGATATGGCGCTGCGCGCGTCGCGCTCGGCTTCGCGCGCCGCCGCCGCGGTGGCGGCGAGGGCGGAGAGGGAGGCGGTGGTGTGCGTGTGGGTGGTGTGGGTGCGGTTGCGGTGGGCGAGGAGGGCGCGCTCGAGGGTTGTGAGGGAGTGCGCTGTGGGGGGTGAGGAGTCGTCGTGCTCCTCGAGCTGTGCTTGGAGGTGTTCTTCTTGGAGGTGTTCTTCTTCGGGGTGCTCTTCTTCGAGGTGCTGCGGCTGTGCGAGGGCCGTGAGGGCTGAGGCGGCGAAGGCTTCGGCGGTGGTGATGGGCGCGTTGGCGTCGGCGTCAGCGTCAGCGTCGGTGGACGTGGACTGTGCCACGGGCGTGCGAACGCGGGGCGTGGATGCGGCGGGCGTGTGTACACGAGGCGCGGGTACGCGGGGCGTGGGTACACGGGGCGTAGACACGCCGGTGGACGGAGAGTTGGGGGGCGCGACGGGCGTGGGTGCGGCGGGGTGGATGGGCGTGGAGCTAGTGCGGGCCCTGATGACGGGATGGGTCGACGGAGGCGTGCGCTTGGTCTTGACTTGAGACGGTGGGGAGAGCAACGCCGGAGGCGACTTGCGTTTGCGCGAGTTGGTGCTCGGGGGCGTGCCCAGCGTGAGGGTGCCGGGTGCGCGGCTGGTGGACTGCGAGTTGGGCGGCGCGTTTTTGGTGTTGTTATCGAGGCGCTGGTGCTGGTGGTGGGCCGTTGGGGGCGTGCGTACGAAAGGGGACTTTGAGGTGTTGTGAGTATGACGGCTGCTTGCTTTTTTTCGGGACTGCTTCTGTTCACTTACCGAAGCCAGGCTGCTGCTGCTGCCGGTGGCGGCCTCGGAATTGATCTTGACGACCTGCTGCTGGCGCGGACCAGGGGAGTTGTGTGAGGTGCTGCTGCTGGAGGGCTGCTGCGGCGGGTAGCGGCGTGGTGTACTGCCGGGAGCTGATGGATGATACGCGGGCTGTACGCTTGTCAGGTATCCGACTCCACGTTGACTTTGCTGTGTCTTGGGCGGAGAAGAGTTGGGCTACTTACCCTCCTGTGGAATCCGCTGATCTGGTGAGGGTGCGGCTGGGTTTGGGCACGTGATGGGGTTCCGCCGGTTACTCGGGCGCTGTTGCCTGTGAAGTTGCTGCCAGGTGAGGTTGAATACACCGTGTGCTGACGTCGCGGTAAGTACGAGCGAGAGGGGTTTGGGGGAGTGGTTCACTTACGCGCCTGGGGTCGGCCATGTCAAGGACGGTGCCCGGCGGTCGGGCGAGGATGTAGAGGTTGTCGAGGCCGCGGATGTAGGTGTGTAGGTTTGGACGTGCGCGGGCGCGGGCGGGCGGGCGTAGGCGTGTCGCGTTTGACGGAGACCGCAGCAAAAGGTTGTGTCAGGGTGGTGGTGCGTCTGGGTCGTTCGAGAGCTTGCGGGTGAAAGAAGTGCCTCCAGCAGCGACGCGCCGTCGCGTGCCGCCGAAACCTCTTCGTCACTTTGCGTGGGAATAGCCTACCGTAATCAGACTGTTCGTCGCTGACAAGACTTGTCTCCATGTTGGGATCGCTTCAGTCACGCCAGTCAACTCTTTGCACTAGGCTAATTCTGCTTCGCGCGGTCACTTCACCATGGGGCCTCGCGAAGCATCTGTCAAGACGCTGAAGATACTGGAAGAGTATCGGACAAGGTGTCTAGACACAATCAAATCAGGAATCTCAAACTCGTCAATCTTTTGTGGTATCTAGCTTTTAACCAAAGTAAGAAGTGGCCGATCCATCCTTCTCAGGAAGTGTCCGCAGTGTTGTCCCCATGTAACAAGCAAATCAGGTCCTCACGCTTTAGACTTGCTACTCGCTATACCCATGGCGCTACCAAAAGCATGTCAACCACTGTGTTCCTCCATTACCGCCCTTCAATCATTCCTATCCTATCCATTCCACCAGAGAGTCCAAGCGGTTGACTACCGAAGATCGCAAAAGCTGAACTGAAAAGAGTGGTAGGCTGAAACTTGTGCTCTGTGAGATGATCCATTCAGAATGCCTACTATTGTTGTTTTTGAAGTGAGGGACGGGGCATTTGAGCAGGATTGAATACTCCAAAAGCAGAGAGAAGTATGCTCAAGCCTCAGTTGGATTTTGCCGCGCAGGAAACCAGCCAACTGTCTCCCAGTATTCGACCTGAGACGTGCTCCTTCGGGGACGATAACCATCGCTTGTGAGGCCATGGCCTCATCCACTCGTCTTGGCTCTCCTCTCACCCAGGAATTGCAATAACGGAAAAGTGGGTGTGAAGACCTCAGTGGCGGACCTTGCCGGAACCGTGTACTGTTGGTCGGTAGTGGAAGCAGTCATATCAATCGGTGGCGTACCAGTGACAGAACCAGATCCGTGCAGTTCTTTCTTGATCAAGTCCACCTCCTTGATCATGGCATCGGCGTCAGCGTCGGCCTTAGGCGGCGCATGTAGCGGCTCGACCCTGTACCCGAGCTCGGTTGCAACCCTACCAAGGCAGCCAAACGGCTCGGTTTGCTCCAAGAGAAGCGAGACGATCTTAGACTCGTTCAAGCGTTCCTTGGCGGCCTTGACCTGGTCGGGGAGTTCCTGCTGCTTGGCCTTCAACGGTTGGATCTCCTCGTCCAGCCGGCGCCTCTTCCCTTGAAGTGCGCGAACGTGGCCGTCAACTTCTTCGAGCTCCTTCGTCTTGGTCTCGATGGCCTTGTTGGTGTCCCTCGTCCGCTTGTTGAGCAGAGTCAGACGGTTCTCATCGTCCTTTTTCTGCTGGTCGTTATCACGTTTCACCCGTGTCATGTCGATGAGGCCGGCTGGGTGAGCGGAAACACTGCTGTTGAGTTAGTATTGCCACTTGCTTCTGCGGATGAAGGTGGTTGTACCTGGAGACTGTGGCGTCTAGAGTGCTACTACTGCCTCTCATAGAATCTTGTCGGCTGCACTGGCGACTGCTGTCACTGTCGGACTGCACCATGATTGTTGTGGGTGGCTCGCCTTGCGGGATGTCAGGCATGATGTCCTTGTCTTCGGTTGCCGAGGCTTGAATGTGAACTTGTTCTTCGGTGATCCTGTCCGAACTGGAGTCGGGTGACACCTCACGCTTGCCGAGTACGTTCCGGTAAAGATCTGTCAAGAGACAGAGATGTTCCGCGAGCGGCATGTGAAGCGTGCTTCAGACGTGAATGCGCTTCAGATGTTGACGCCAAAGGGAGCGTATTCGAGGGATCAAGAATACCATTTGTTGCGCGGGTGAGGCGCCTGTGAAGTATGAGTGGTGAGAGAGGGAAGCTGGGGGTGCTGAAGGTTCCAGCTGACATAGGTGAAGAGACAGTAGCGGAGGTGCTCACCAGCCGTGAGTGTTGGGATGTTGAAGTCTTTCAATGAAACTTTGCTGCCCAGAGTTCGCGCAGTTGTCGTAAAGCGTCGAGGAAGCTGTGCTGTCGTCTTATGACGCATGTGCTGCATACAACGTACAGAGAAACTACTGCTACAGGGTCTACGACGGGCTTACATTAAGAAAAGCAGATAACCGCTTAATTCGTGATGAGGAAGCTGTCGGGATTTGTATTCTTATCTCCGAACCAAACGGGTTTTGGACCGGATACCTATCGAGTTCTCTTTTTACTTCGGTCCCTTTCTGGCCCCGAAGGTACTAGAATTATTGAGCTGGTGAGCACTGCTCATGGGAGATCAGAGAATCCACACGACGGAAATTCGAGAACAGGACACTTCAAGCAGGCTCGGTAGAACATGGAGGTAACATTGCCTGAAAACCAATATCGTGGTTCCTTCAACTTTCATCCATGGACTGTAAGTGAATGGAGCCAGGTGCACCTGATATCAACTTCCAAAGTAGCTGCTCTTTCTTGACTTCCCACAGCATTGCAGCATTTCCAAGAGGCGGCTCGAGATAGAACTTAAGATACCGCTCAGCCTTGGGTCAAAGTTAAGCACCGTGGTCAGTCCACCCAGCCCAGGCTGAAAGGCTAGATGCGTACGTGTGATGAGGCTGTGTGTGAACTCACCCAGACGTGCAGGTTCTTCAATAGTCCATGTGCATGCGGTTCCAAATATCTGGAGTGGAGCTCGTATAGAAAGACAGGTGTCTTGCTTAGTGCAAGGTGACGTACCTCGGTATATCAAGCAATGAAGCTGCAGCAGGGCGGCGAACAGACGCGTTTCGCCGTACAGCCCAGTTCTTGTGCGAGGGCTGAGAGCCAATGGGAAGGCGTAGAAAGGGGGACAGGCAGACGAGGTAAATATGCAAGAGTTGCCCGGCTGCGCCCTTTGGAAGGCAGAATCTCAGGCAGACAGGGTTCATTGGACGAAGACGAGGCGGGCAGGTTACACGTAGGGGCTGAGTACCTGCGGCACTCCGGGAAGGTCGGCGAGCTGGGCGGACCAAGTACCGAAACGCTTGAGTCTCGGTCGGCTGCGCCCCCCCGGCCGGCAGGGACCTCGAACGGCGGGAAACCTATCACAAGCAGAAGCCGAGTTGACCGGTGTGTGCCCCAGGTTCGATCAGGCTGCGCGACGTCCAGCTCCAGCTGCAAGCTGCAGACCGCATCAGAGGCGAGGCTGAGCTGCCAATCTTCAGCTTATAACGGCGTGGCCTCGCCACCAAGGGCCACGCATGCTCGCATCCCACCGCGATTCTCGGTCCCGCCGTTTGGAGTCTCGTTTCTATTTTTGCCTCTCCCGCTGCCATGGGCTTGCCAAGCATCACGATTCGTAGCAGTCCATGCACCACGCGTCGTCGCGGCCACCAGAGTCTAAGCCGCAAAACAGCCCAGGTGATCTGTGGTGAAGCCATCGAGAAGAAGCAGAGGCAAGCGACCTCTGCAACCCACCAAGAAGGCGGCGCGAAACTGACTCACTGCGCGCCAGGCTCGTCAATGAGGTCGACGTAAAGTTTAGCTCGAACACGTTCCCTGTACAGGCGCATGACGTCTTGCCCGTCTTGGACGAGATCGTCTGCACCATCGCACGCCTCGAGGACCAGCTGCGGCGCCCGAGACGCGTGCGCACCGACGAGACGTTGCCTGCGACGCTGCAGACGCTGATTCAGTGGTGGCGTGGGCAGCAGGAGCAAGAGCAGCAGCAGCAACACAAGCGCGGGCGCGAAGAGGAGCAGCGGCAACAGGCAAGCTGGTTCTCGGTGTTCCCGGGGTGGGTGCGGCCAGTTAGTACGACGTGGCCGTGGACCATCAAGCCGGCGCTGGCGGTGCTCTGGGGCGTCTGCTGGCAGTATTTTCCTTCTGGCAACTTCGACAGTGACGTTGACGTTGGCACGATGGCCAGCGCGGGGCGGACACGGGTGCGGGCGACGCGACTGGAGGGCTCGCTCGGGCTGGGGTGGCAAGCTCCAGACGATGGCGCGTGTGAGTACAGCATCTCTCTACAGTTGGTTGATGCCTGAGGCGCTCGCTTCCGGGGAGCCGGGGTGCGCTGGCACTAGGGAGTGTGGCAGTGCCAGTAACGTTTGCTGACGATGAGACCTTGGCACTCTAGATCTGCAGTTCGGGCGAGAGCTGATTGCGACGACGCTGATGGACGCGGGTGCGAGCAGCTGGGCCGGCGAGGGCGGCGAGCGAGGAGGCGAGTGTGAGATGCAGGTGGTGGTGGAGGAGGCGGAGACGGGGCGTCGGGCGGAGAGAGCGGAAGCGGAAGAGCCGGCTCGTGTTGCAGCCTTGGATGTGAGGCCCAGGAATCCAAATTATTCCAGTCACGTGGCGTTTCAGGCAGCTCAGCCACAGGCTCGACGCAATCGCTTTCCAAGCACCCGCTCTCGCCGTCCGCCCCAAGGCTCCAGAGGTGAGTCATCTGGCCTGTGAGAGAAGAGCGTCCTTGTTTCTGACTCCCTCGACCCTGCCTGCAGATCCCACGCCGCCGAACGCTGCCGGAGCCGGGGCCAGCCATTTATATGCCAACGCGTTGTCGCCCAACGCGTCCAAGTCGCCCGTCGAAGCTCAAGCCTGCGTCTGGCCTTACCAATCAGGCATCGCCACCTTCGAATTGCCGCATGTCCTCAGCAGCACCGCCAGCACTTACCAACACCAACACCGCTTCGACGACCACTGGACTCAGGCTCAGCTGCCCATTCCCGAGCTTCGCGTCGAGGATTTCACAGCCGCAGCCCTGCCGCCTGCTGAACAAAACAACCACTATATATACTCCGGCTCCCTCTCGCCACACCCCGCCGTTTCTGCCTTCTCGCCGTTTTTCCACTCGAACTCCTCCATGGACGCCCACGTTTCGCAGGTGATGCCCGAATTTTCCAAGTCTTCCGGCCCTGTCAGCCCCGTCTCCATGAACGAGGACGTCACTCAAACCATGCCACCCGCCGCCCAACCCCCCAATCCCCGGAAGCGGAAGCTGTCCGATGTCTCTCTTCCTTCCCAACTCGTCCACCAAGCAAACTCCCAGCTGCCCGCCCGGGACAGCTCCGAGGAGCAGGACCGCTACGAGGGCTACACTCCACGTGGAAAGTATTCGCACAAGCGCACCGAGGACCCGCCTCGAAACGCCGACAACAAGATGATGTGCATCTTCTCCCCCGACTGTCACGGTATCACCTTTGAACGAAAGTGCGAGTGGAGGTCAGTCTTTCCCTTCTTCCCCCCTTCCCCTCCCCACCAGTTTGCCTCACGTGTGTTTGAAATGTAAAACCCGACGCTAACCAACACACCCTTGCAGCAAGCACATGGACAAGCACGACCGGCCGTACGTCTGCCGCCACAAGGGTTGCGAGAAGCTTCAGGGCTTCACCTACTCGGGTGGTCTGCTGCGGCACGAGCGCGAGGTGCACAAGATGCACGGCGGCACCAAGAAGGCACTGTTCTGCCCGCACCAGGACTGCAAGCGCAGCATGGGCCAGGGCTTCACCCGCAAGGAGAACCTGGCCGAGCACATCCGCCGCGTCCACCGCCGCGCCAGCAACTCGGACGCTGCCTCCTCCCCCGCCGCCGCCCAGCAGGGTGGCGCAGCTAGATTGGACGATGATGTCGTCAGTGACGCTGGCCTGAGCCCCGATGCTGAGGCTGACGATGTCTACGGTGGTGCCGTCGGCGAGAGGCATGTCGCGTCGTCGTCGTCGAGTAAGAGGAGGAGGACGTCTGGGACGGATCATGGCGGTGGTAGCGTGGGTGGGGGAGGTGGTGAGACGGACGAAGATGACCTGAGGGGGGAAATCAGGCGACTTCGCCGCGAGAATGAGGAGAAGGACCAGCGCTTGAAGAAATTGGAAGCGGCTGTCGAGGCGCTCAACAGAGGTCAGGCTCACGCTCAGCCCATGGTTTGATATTTTCTTCCTTTCAACCTCACTTTCGGTGTTTTCTTGTCTTCCTTTTTGTGTGGGAGGTCGGTTGTTTCTTTAATGGAGGATTTCTCGGGCCCCAAGATTGCATGCATAGCACGGCGTTGTCGGACGAGCGGATGGACGGTCACTCTCAGGATGGGGCAAACCTTTTTCATTGGATGGGCGATAACGCTTCAGCACTTTCTACACTTTTTTTATAACTCCCCTCTTGTACGATGGTCATGATTTTCACTTCTCTCTTCCCTTCTCCACGACCATGGCATGAAAGAACGACCCAGGCTCTGGCGCTGGATTGCATCTCCGTTACCTAGATTGTTGTACTAGTCCATTTCCCCACCCCATCATTTCTCACCTGCTTCAACGCAGCATTTCGAAGCAGATACCCCACCCTCCCCCAAATCTACAAACAAGGAACACGGATCTTACTAGAGGTTATAAATTGCCAAATACGATGCATGCTCCCATCGTACGTTTGTCTGGGACTTTTTCCGGCGGCAACGCCCACCATGATGCCATCACCAGTTGTCATCCCACCTCAGGCCTCCGGTCACCTTTTCCTCCCCCTCTTCTCCTGATCATCGCTGAGGTCCCCACTCACACACCCCACAAAGGCTTTGTCGAACGGCCGGCCGGTTTCCATTTCTCGCCGAGCCTCACGAGCGCTCAACGGTTGCTGCCTGCGTGCCACCAACCCACGAACCCAGCCAAGCTTCGCTCGCACCAGCCAAGTAGCTCCATGACACACCCCCCCCCCCCCCCCCCCCCATTAAAAAAAGGACTCCACCCCGTGCACCAGCTTCTTATTAGCCTGTTCCAAACGAGAACGCCTGCCTGCCTGCAGCAGCGGGTCTTCTCGCCCAAAAGCGGCAACGTAATTGCACGCAAAATTGCATGTGACCACGCGGCCTTAGCGTGTTGTCTGGGTTACCGTCCCACACCGGGACACCGGGGGGGTTCTGGCTGATGCATGCATCCCGCCACGGCGGCGACGCTCGATCGGGCAGGTCGACGCCGCCACCCCTGTCTGGACGGACGGCAGGCAGGCAGGCAATAAGGCGTGGATGTCGAGAGAATGGGATTGTGGATGCGAGGCTGCGCAGGTGGATGGATGATTGAGGGATGACGAGGGATGAGGCAGAGAGCGTAGGTCGTGGCGGCGGTTGGCATCCCGGTGTTGCAGGCACAGGCACAGTCCGATCGCGAAAGAATGAGCACCGATGGGTAGTTCAGCTCGGCTTTAGCTCTGCTGATGGGAGAGCTGATGAAGCAGTTGTTCGGGAGGGCTTCTGCGGACATAAATCACCTCTTTCCAGATGGTATACTCCAACTCCTTTTGCAGGTGGTCTGCTTACTGCACGCGTACTGTAGGTTGAAGCATATCGTGACTGCGCTGCTATTTCCATCGTGAATGGCTGTGCGCCAGCCAGCAGCAAGGCATGTGGTTGTGGGGAGGAAAGGGTGGAGATTTGGGGGCCCAACTCTATCTTCACCCCCCCACCTTCAGTCTTCCTCCCCGCTCCGCTCCGGTGCCCGAATCAGTCATCGCGGATGCCTTTGCGGCCACGTATTTTTTTTTTGTCTTTGTCCTAATGTCGGTTCATCATTGCCTTGCTTCATCAGCCTACCATGAGCGATCAGATGACGGCGGGTGTGGCTTCGGCCACTATCTGAGAAGCATATGCGAGATGAGTAATAGTGGCGATGATGGGTTCGCGCAGTGCGTCTGCCTGCCTGCGGCGAAAACTATCATTATTGCCGGCGCCGGAAGGAACAGTTGCAGACCTCATGGATGGGTTCGCGGGGCCAGAGCGCCAGGCAGCAATGCGCCGTCTTTGACTGCATGGTGGCTGGTAGAGCCGCGCGCACGACCGGGGGGATCCTTGGTGCTGCCTTGAGCTTGGCCTTCATCTCGGATTTTGTGATTAGTAGTAGAGCGGCGGGAGTGTGATTTATAACATATGTCCAAGATGCCGACATGATTTTTTCAGTTTTTTTCGTTGGCCTGCCGGGTCTAGTTAGCCGTTTATCGGCGACCTTGAACAACTTTGCGGTAAGCGATCTAGGTACCGTTCTTCGTCGCTTATGAGCTCTGCCTTTTGCTGACTGTCATTGCTAAATTTATTGTCGATGCTTTGCCGATTATGCCGATGATCTTTTCACAAGCGGCAGCAGGGGTTGTGAAAAACATCACTCACTTGAAACGAATCATCTCGCGCGATAGCACGGCCGGTGGCGACTGACTCAAAGATGACAGCGAGAAAAGATCCACATAGATTACTCCAGAGCGGAACCTTTTGTATTCACAAATAAGGGAAATGTACAATTAGAAACTTCTCATGTCTTCCAGACCTCCCGCTCCGCCTTTGTCGCTAAGCTCAGTTTGCGACTCGCCCAAAGAAATCAACGCACGAAGGGAATGATGGACGTGCTGATAAGCTTGCCCTAAGAGCTCTCGCTCTTGTTGTCATCGCTCTTGTCATCGCTCTTGTCATCGCTCTTGTCATCACCCTTGTCATCGCCGCCCTTGAATTTTGCGTAAAGAGTCAGCGCGTCATTCCGGATTCCATGCGAAACTTTTTTGTTCTCGGATGAGAGGGGGGGTGGGTAAGAAAATCCAGATCATACAGCAGGCCTGTCCGGGGAGATGGTGCCCTTGGACTTGGCGGTATCGGGGCCGCCCTCGGGCTTCTTGCTCTTGCTGGGGTCGCTGCCGGGGTCGGTGCTGTGCTTGGTGTCGGTGTTGCTGAGGCCCTGTTGCTTGCCCGAGGTCTGGTTCTGGCTAAGCGCCTCCTTGTTGGGAGCAGGCTGCGAGGGTCAGTATCGTTGATCATTAGAGTGGATAAATTTGGACTGCGTACCTTGTCCTTGGCGGAACCTGGGGCGTCGGCTTTTGAGTCGTCAGCACCGATTTGCTTTGCGTATCCGCTGTCAATGCGCTTCTTGGTGGTACCCTTGGGGTCGGGGATAGTAGAGCGCTCATCCGGGGCCTTGTGGTCCTTGCCGGCGCTAGTGGGGCCCTTGAAGCGGGCTCCATCCGTGCTACCCTTTTTTCCAGATGAAGAAGATTCCTTTGACTCACTAGTGGACTCGGAGTCCTCCTTGGGGGTTTCCTCCTTGGACTCTTCCTTGGAAGATTCATCCTTGGACTCATCCTTGGACTCATCCTTGGAGTCCTCCTTGGACTCCTCCTTGGATTCGTCCTTAGGCTCCTCCTTGGGCTCGTCCTTGGATTCGTCCTTAGACTCCTCCTTGGGCTCCTCGGACTCCGCCTTGGGCTCCTCCTTGGGGGCCTCCTCCTGCTCGGGCTCCTCGTGCTCCTCGTGCTTCTCGTGGTGGTCGTCGTGATGGGCCGCGGGGCCGGGCTGGAGCATGTACCACACACCGGGAATGGTGAAGGCGACAGCGCCAATGGCCCTGCGGAGCAATCAGTGTCAGAGGGGCTCTTTCAAGGCCGAATGGTCCGAAGTCATGGGTCGAGGTGGAGGGTGAGGCGCAAGGAATGTGTTGATGCGGCGCAAAATCTGCTTAGTGCGCGTGCATCGCGAATACACAATACGCACCAAGGGAGGTCGCTCTTGGCCTGGCCGTGGCCGTGACCACCGTGCGAGCTGGCGTAGCCACGGCGAGAGACGGACTGGGCGGTGCGCTGCCATGACTGTTGGGGGCCGGCGCTGCGGAAGCTGGAGCGGGCGACGGGACGGGCCAGCTGCTGGGCAGCGGCGCGGACGGTGGCAGGTCTAGAGAGAACCATTATGAAGCTGTGGGAACAGGAATTGACCGAGATGAGAGAAGATGGAGATGGTGCGAGGGCTCAATGGGTGGGCGAAAGCTGAAGAAGAGGAAGGATGGCTGGGTGTGGGCGAGGCGAGCAAGGACATGGCACAATGGCGTGCATCGGCACCCATGTCATTCTTGCGCATTGCCCCGGCTATTGAGCTACGGGCACCCGCCTTGGCGCGCTCTCCGCCGCCGCTTCCACCAGGCAGCCCGCCCCTCCATCACCCAACCTACAATAATCTCTCCTTCCTTTCATTGCATCGTCGAGCTAGTTTGCGCCGGCTCGAAACACCAGCGTCGTGCTCTCCGACTGCTGCCTTGCGTCCTTCCTTTCACTCTCTACCTCCCACCCCCACCGCTGCAGCTTCTACTTCGTAGCACCGCGTGCGCCAGCAACAGCACACGCCGCCATGTAAACACCCACCGCCCTGCTTGCAGACCGCTGCATTGCCATCAAGTTGCTAACCTTTTTGCAGACGCTACACCCACGAACCTAGGCACTCCCCCGAGCTGCCAGTCTCCCGCCACGAGCTCCTCCGCCCACCGGTCCAACATGAGCTCGACATACGATGGCCGGCTCCCGTCCGCCCAGGACGTGGGCCGCCTGCTAAACAAGCTCTACGATAGCGACCCGGATCTGCGATACATGGCGTTGAATGATCTCCAGGCTATGATGCAGTCGGGCCACCCGGGCTTCCTGCAGCACGACTACAACACCGCCGCCAAGCTCATTGACGGTTTCCTCCACACTCTAAACGACAGCAGCGCCGAGGTCCAGAACCAGACCGTCAAGTGTCTGGGCCCGTTTGTCGCAAAGGTGCCCGAGAGCATCATCTCGCCACTGATCGACCGCGTTTCGCAGGTCCCCACCACCAACACCGTTGACAACTCCATCCCCGCCCTAGCGCTGCGCAACATCGTCGTCTCGCTCCCCAAGCCTGTCGCCGGCATTCCCCGCAACGCCTCGGTCGTCGGAGCCTACACTTCAGTCAGCAAGGTGCTCATCCCGCGTCTTGTGGGTTTCAATGTGCTGCCCGTCGGCCGGAAGGACCTGCCCTCGGTGCCCAAGAGCATGCTGGAGGATGATATTGCAAAGGGCACAGATAGCACTGCCATTGACGTGCTCATCGAGGTGGCGCGCTGCTTTGGCCCCATGCTGCAGGAGCCCGAGCTCGTCGCCCTGCAGAACGTGGTCATGAAGATCATCCAGAGCGATCGCGCCGGCCCGGTGCTCAAGAAAAAGGCCGTTACCGCCATCTCCACTTTGGCCATCTATTTCTCGGAGCAAACTCTCAGCAGTCTACTTTCGGTGCTGATAGAGAACATGAAGGACTCACATGTCACCCGGGGCAAGAGGAAGGTCTACATCAATGTTCTCGGCGCAATGGCCCGTTCGGTGCCCAAGAAGTTCGGCCCCTACCTCAAGACCCTGGCACCATTTGTTCTGAGCGCAGTGAGCCAGGGCGAGCTGGACGAGGAACTGGAAGCCTGGGACGGCGAGGAGGAGCGCGACCCTGAGGCCGACGAGGTGCGCGAGGCTGCCTTGGTGGCACTCGAGAGCTTCTTGGGTTCTTGCTCGCAGGAGATTCGCATGTTCACCGAGGAGAGCATCGACGCCGGAACGCGTTTCTTGAAGTACGACCCGAACCTCGCTACTGATGACGATGAGGATATGGACGCCGAGGATGAGGATGACGCCGAAGGCCTGGAAGATGAGGACTTTGAAGAGGAGGCTCAGTTCGACGATGAGGATGACGCGAGCTGGAAGGTCCGCCGCTGCGCCGCGAAGGTGCTCCACACACTGATTGTCACCCGCAGCCAGGGCGATCTTCTGGATGATGGCACACTCTACGAGCGCGTTGCACCCGCGCTGATCCCTCGATTTAAAGAACGTGAGGAGAGCGTTCGCTTGGAGGTCATCGCGACTCTTGCCAGCCTTGTACAGCAGTCTAAGCCGGAGGTCTTGTCCACCGCTCGTGCCAACAGGGAAGCCTCGAATCTGGGCCTCATGGGCCCTCCGCCATCTCGCAAGAGGAGACGCATGGGCAGCGACGCTAGCATGTCCGACCTCCACTCTAGCGCTTCCTTGTATGCTGGCATATCATCTGCGACTGCCGAGAGCCAGCCTCTTTCCGGCCCGCAGGAGAGTCTTGCTGCGCTGGTGCCTGACATTGTCAAGGGAGTCCTTCCTTTACTCAAAACCGGCACGCTGCCCACGAAACAAGCTGCTATGGGGCTCTTGAAGGATATTGTTCTCACTGAGGGTGGTGGCCTGTCGGATTACCTTGACCAGATCGTCGATCCTGTTGTCGATGCCTCCAAGGCTACTAGCGTCCACACCGGCAGTTCGACTAGCTCGTCCGCTACAGCAAATACGCTGCGCATCGAAGCACTCGTGTTGCTCCACGCTATTGCCGAGACGCACGCTCCCAAGTTGCTGCAGACATATCTTCCCAAGATTGTCCCGGCCCTGGACACGGCAGCGAAGGAGCGCTACAGTAAGGTTTCTGCAGAGGCCTTGGCAAGCGTTGAAGGCTTCATCAAGGCCTTCACCCCGCCGCGTGCCCCGACTGGCTCTTCAGAGAACAAGCCTTATCTCGAACAGCTGTTTGACATCCTGATCAACCGCATCTCGGCCAACGACGCCGATGTGGAAGCTCGTCGTCGTGCAATCCACGTCTTGGGTCTGTTCATTGGCCGTAGCTCCGGTACGGATGACTTCATCTCGCAGGACAAGAAGAGCGCTGGTCTGGAACTGCTTGTGCAGCGTTTGAAGCAGGAAACCACCCGCCTTGCGTCAGTTCGTGCCATTGAGGCCGCTGCTGGTCTTGCCCAGAACAGCGCAGAGTTCTCACCTGAGTGGATCCGGGAGGTGGCCCTTGAACTTGGAGCACAGTTGCGCAAGGCTAGCCGCTCCCTGCGTGGCTCCAGTTTGATCGCTCTGCGGACCATGGTGATCAACCCCGTCACACGCGCTCACCTTGATGCTGCGACTACGAAGGAGATTGAGGAGATGCTTCTTCCCCCGATCAAGACCAGCGACCTGCACCTGATGGGCCCGGCTCTCATCATTCTGGCGACTTTTGTTTCCAACGACCCCAGCAACGTCGTCAACGAACAGCTTGTAGATGCTCTTAGGTCGGTAGTCACATCGACGGTGAGCGGCAGCGCTCTGGACGCTCTCCTTGCGTTGGTAAGGGCCGTGGCGGAAAAGAATGCGGGCGGAGCTTTGATGACGTCGTTGCTTCAAGATGTTGGTATCTCAGGCAACCCGGATCTCATTGGCAAGGTTGTGGGAACTCTCCTCGTCTACAGCAAGTCGGGCATCTCTGTGACGCTGGATAACTTCGTCCAGGAACTGCAAACAGCTGTGGATGAGAAGCGGAAATGTTTGGCCTTGGCCGTTTTGGGCGAAGCTGGCCTGCGACTGGCACAGGAGTCACCACTCGACCCAAGCCTGTTCGTTGCCCGCTTCAAAGATGGCGGCCAGGTGCCGTTGGCAGCAGCTGTTGCGCTTGGCAGGGCTGGCTCGTCCAATGTAAAGACCTACCTCCCCTTCCTTCTCACCACGATGAACAAGGGAGATGCCAAGTCCTACCTGTTGCTACATTCGATCAGGGAAATCCTCCAGTACAGGAGTAACGATGCGGATCTCCTTCCGTTCGCACAGGATCTTTGGCAGAGAATACTCAAGGCATCGCAGCAGGAGGACAACAGGGCTGTTGGTGCCGAGTGTATCGGCAGGCTTACCATCATCGATCCGAAGACGTTCCTTCCGCAGTTGCAGGTGAGTACCAGTTCCAAGGATGGGTTTCCACAAGCTGACACATGTTTCAAGAAATTCTTGGGCGAAGCCGACGCCAGTGCCAGGGCCATGGTCATCTCGGCGCTCCGCTATACCTTTGCCGACACGGACGAGACGTACGATGACTTCTTGCGGCCAATTGTCATTCCGATGCTGGCTGCAATGCTCAAGGAGACGGACCTGGACAATCAGCGTCTGGCGCTGACGACGATGAGCTCGGCGGTGCACAACAAGCCGGAGCTGGTGCTCCCGCATCTGCCTGAGCTGCTGCCGCTGGTGATGGGCCAGACGGTGGTGAAGCCCGAGCTGATCCGCGAAGTCCAGATGGGCCCGTTCAAGCACAAGGTGGACGACGGTCTTGAGGTGCGCAAGAGCGCGTACGAGACGCTGTACACGCTGCTCGAGACGGCAATGGCTCGGCTGAACATGCTCGACTTCTACGACCGCATCATCGCGGGCATCTCGGACGAGCACGATGTGCGCACGCTTTGCAATCTGATGCTCACCAAGCTGGTGACGCTGGCGCCGGACGAGACGAAGCTGAGGCTCGGCACGATTTCGGAGCACTTCAAGGCCATCATCGCGACCAAGGCCAAGGAGAATGCGGTGAAGCAGGAAATTGAGAAGATCGAGAAGAGCGCCAAGGGAGTGATCAAGGTGTCGATTGACATCAACAAGAATCTCAACGTGGGCAGCGTGGAGGGAGGCAGTGTGGAGGACCCGAACCACAAGGCGTGGCAGGTGTACTGGGAGTGGGTTAAGAAGGACCACGCGGGGCTGCTCAAGACGGTGGAGGATGAGAGCCGGGCGGAGAGGGATCGGTAAAGGGGCATGTCGAATAGTTTTACGTTTACACGGGTTGCAAGGGCGGGATCATTTTGAGCATCAGCGGCATAGCTTTTCACACATGGAAAGAGAGAGTGAGGGGAAGATGAGGATTTTCGGGATAGATGGCAATGCAAGATGATGATTGCCACAGGCGACATGACGTTGGGTGTTCTCGGCCCAGATGCAAGTGGATGCGGCCAGAGGCGCTGGTGTTGATCAGGTACGGGTGGAGCCATGAATTTAATGGCGGTTAAGCGCCGTGTCGGGTGGTCTTCCCCGCTTTAGTGTAGGTGCTGCGCCGCATGGCACGTCGTCAACGGCCAGCCATTCGTCGCCAGCCTCTCACCCGCCTCGGCCAGCCCCACGCATGCTCATGTCGTGCAGGCCAATCGCTGCACGAGGCTGTGAGCTCACGATGAAGGCGCAGCAGCGAGGCGACGGTGCCATCGGCAGTGGCAGCTTGGGCGAGCTATTCCTACTACCTTGCATGCGGCTATAACTCTCCAACCTATTCACCCGCCTACTTGTACCTATACTTCCCGGTCGGGCTCTAGTGCTGATTCACGCTGACTGTCAAACGAACCGGAATGAGAGCTCAGCACTCGTGTGCGCTCACGTCATTGCCTGCGACCTGCGCCCTCGTCCGCCTCTTCTCCAACGCCCTGAAGAGGCTTGTCTAATGCTCTGAATCTTCCTGCCTGTTTCGCAAGAGGATTCTGTACACATACCATGGACCCCCGCCAACAGTACCAGCAGGCGCACCAAGCGCATCCTTCGCAACAGCCATACTATCAGCAGCAACACCACCAACACCAACACCAACAGCACGTCGCCCAACCCCAGCAGCCGTCGAATCCCCGCTTCTCGTGGCAAATTCCCCTGTCCGACGCCGAAAGACAGCCGCTGCACCAGATCGACCCCGAGCCGTCGTCTCCGTCGTCTCCGTCGCATCCATCGCAATCGCAACCTCGAGCCCAAGCTCATGCCCAACCACCACACCCACACGACCGCTTCTCCTACGCACAAACGCCAATCGAGGTGCAGCATCCGCACTTCCATCATCAATATGCCGCCACACGCCGCCAGCCAGAGCCCACAATCCCACAATCTCCGACGTCGCCGCACCCTTCGAACCTCAACTCGCCGGCGACTGAGTTCGGAGACATGTCAGCCATCAGCACAATTGCTCCACAACTACCAGCGCCCCGCATGTCACGACCGCTGTCAAAGGAGATTGGGGAAGACATTGGCGGACTAGAGAGGCTTCCGGAGGAGTATGCCAGGCCGATGCCGCAGGAACCGCATCCCGCATTCTTCGCTCCCGTGGTCGACACGTCGCCACGAGGCAGCATCGCCGAGCCTCGCCAGCGCCAGCTGAGCGTCGCTCAGAGCCTCGCGCAGTCGGACCATTCCCACCACCAGCATCAGAACAACTATGGCGCACGCTCACCACCAGCATCTCCGGGCCCCATCCCCATAAAGACGGAGGCCCACTACAACAACCAGGCGAGCCAAGCCGTTCCTACCTCCCCCACATCCCCCACGTCCCCCACGCAGCCCTACAGCCCCCATTCCAACGTCCCCTCGTCGCGGCCGCCCATCTTCGCGCCGGACAATCCTAGCGGGCCGAACGGCATGCTGACGGCGGAGCACAAGCCGGGCCAGATCGCGCACCCGAACATGGACCTCGCCTCGACAGGCTCGAAGCACCAGTGGAAGCACTCGCTGTGCGAGTGCAGCGGCGATGTCGGGACGTGCATGACGGGCGTCTTCTGCCCGTGCGTGCTGTACGGCAAGACGGGCTACCGTCTGGGCTTGAAGAGCGAGAAGAAGGACGCGACGGAGATGCTGGGGTGGAGCTGGGCCAGTACGCAGTGCACCATGATGGCGGTGACGACGTTTTGCGGGTTGTGTGGTATGTTCTTTTTTCCACCTGGTTCATTTCAGCTTTTTTTTTTTATCTCGGCGAATGACGGGCTAACCCGCGGCAGGTCTCTTTCCTCTCATCCACCGGACGCGCATCCGGCACCAGTACAGTCTGGAAGGCTCGCTGCCGTCGGACATTGTCAAGGCGTGCTGCTGCTGCTGCTGCTCCACGATCCAGAATGAGCGCGAGGTGCGCGACAGAGAGGAGCGAGCCAACATGTGGGCTGGGCCGTCCAGTGGTGCTCCGTACGCGCGGCCCAGCCCCATGGTTTACGAACCGCCGCCAAGAGGGTAGCACAGTTGGTCCCTGAATAATTGGATACCCCACCTTTATGGGGAGTCGAAGCTTTCATCGGGAGGGCCTTTTTGCAAAATGTGCTTTCACATCTGGATGGATGCTTCAACTCCCTGTGCGGGCGCCTCTAGCTGCAGGAGCAAAGAACGGCATCTCAGGTGGTACAGGAGTGGGGGATGTCTTTAGAGTTATCTCGATGCGTCGACGGCACGATTCCACTGCGGCATTTTCATTCAGCTTAACGGACGCGGCGGGATTGGCGTTTAAGATTATACCCTTCGGCATCAGCTGCCTTTCCTTTATTCGTACTTGTTTTCCTTTTCCTCCAATAAGCCGACCTATTACTATTTCTCCTTCTTCTCCTCAATGGATATCCGCGATTCCAATTGCCTACTTTTCTGCCAAGTAAGCGCACCCGCAGGACGAAGTGCGCGGTGGCTGCAGCGCGGTCGTCCCGCATCCTCGCAAACTCCGCATCCGACGCACGCCCAGTGAAATCCCGTACGCCCTAAATCATCAAACCACCTAATCAAACCCGTGCGCCTTTCCCCACAGCGCATCTCGATCACAAAGCGGCTTGGCGTGCAGGCGGTTTTTCTCTGGGTTTCTGCACTTCGGACGTGCACGGTTGGGTCGCCGCGCCGAGAGTGCGGCTTTCTGCAGCAGTCTTGCTAATACTTGGTCAGCGAGTAGAAAGCAAGAGGATTCTTCTTTTCAGTGGTGGATTGAGGGACTAGCCGGCCGTTATGCAATGCGGACGAGCATGTTGGATAAGGTATAAGAACGGGCGTGAAGGTTGGGTTGAGGTCGAACTACAGCTTCATAGGACTGCAGTTCCTTCTCTACACCCTCTCCCCTCAATCCGTCCTCAGCCAATTGAGTGCGTTCGAAAATGAGATTCTCAGCCCTCATTTCCCTCTTCGCCGTGCCGCTCCTGGCCCTCGCCGACTGTTCGTCTCCCTTTCCGTCCCCAACCTCATCAAACTCGAAGCAACTGACCTTCCCCCCTCCTCCAGCCGTCCCCTTCGAGCGCCTCAATGCCAGCGATGCCGTGCGCCCCTCTCCACCTCCCTCTCCCCCTCCCCCTCCCCCTCCCATCCCACTAACCCCTCCCTCCGCACAGGTCCTCCTCATCCTCGACCTCCAAGTCGGCCTCTACCACGTCGCCCGCGACTGGGACCCCACCCTCTACCGCAACAACCTCCTCGCCCACGCCGCCCTCGGCCAGCTCTTCGACCTCCCAGTCGTCCTCACCACCTCCGCCCAAACGGGCCCCAACGGCCCCCTGCCCAAGGAGATCCTGGACATGTACCCAGACGCCCCCCTCGTCCAGCGCCAGGGCGAGGTCGACGCCTGGGACAACGCCGAGTTTCGGGAGAAGGTCCGCGCGACGGGGAGGGGCCAGGTCATCGTCGCTGGCGTCACCACCGACGTCTGCACCGCCTTCCTCGCCCTCTCCCTCCGCGCAGAGGGCTACGCCGTCTGGGCCAACGTCGAGGCTAGCGGCACCTCGTCCGCCCTCGTTAGGGATGTGTCGAATGATCGGATGCGGGATGCGGGCGTGCAGCTCGTCTCGCTGTTTGCGATCGTGTGTGATTTGATGCGCGATTGGCGCGCTACGCCCGGCGCGGAGCAGGTCATTCCGTGGCTGGATGAGTGGTTTCCGGCGTATTCGTATGTCGCGAGAGCGCATGGGGCGGCGGTTGGGAATGGGTCGGTTATTCCGGGAGAGGCGGAGCTTTTGTAAGGGGGAGTGGGTTGTGATGGGGGGAGGGGAGGGGATGGGGGTGGATGTGTTGTTGGAATCGGGGAAAGTGGATTGGGGGATACTCGCTCGCTCGTCTGATGTCTACTTGTGTTTTCCCTTTTAAATTAAGGGAAGGGGAGTTATTGAGAATTGATGTGGTTGTTGTTCTGTCCTTTTTGTCCACACGTATAAGTTACCCGGAGACTGCGGTGAGGATTCTTTTCCATCATCGCAATATTATTGACCATCGCCGCCGACTTCTTCGTTCCCTGTCTAGTCGCTTCACGGTCAAAACCCTCTCCACTTGATACCTTTCGTCATAGAAAGCGGAACGTAATTGGAGCAGTTACCTACGAGTAGGTGGAAACCACAGTTGTAGGAAAGTCAGGTCCCAAGTATTATTACCACCAAGTGCCCTTTAACGCTAAACCAATCGTCGTAGATTGTACCAGAGCATTCGGTGGTACTCTAAGCTTATCCAAACGACAGTATCTAGGGTAGTCATACCAGTATAACTAAATTTGAGAACGAGAAGGATGCAGGCTTCATACACGTGCGCGACCGCCTCTGCTTCTAGGCTGAGGACCTCGAAAAGGCACGAGTCCAAGCACAGGGCGAGGTTCAGGGCCCTGCGGAAACAGTACAACAAGCCCCTCGGCTTTTGGAGTATAGTGGGACGGTCAATTCAGGAGGCGGACCTGTCTTTCAAGGCAACCAACACGCAGGAAGAGACATGAATTATACCTTTGGTGGAAGGGGGAGTTGACATTGTCAAGGGGCGTGCTTCTAGTTATAGCGCAAAAAGGCTTGGTTTGACTGATCATATAGCGGCACTACTTCTTCATAAGCAGAGGCTCAGTGGGTGGCAAAAAGAAATGGCATGAAGAAAATCCTACCTCGATCCGCACACTTTTGTCTGTGGGGAGTTGAAGAGCCACCACGACGGCTTTTGCATATTCTTCTCTATCCGCACAGATGTTTTAACTCCCTATACAGGTGGCTTATTTTATGTACGCGTTATGTTCACAAGAAATATCTTTTATAGGTCACCATTTCTTTTGTACTCCACTGTGAACGGACTCGTTTTCTCACTTCATGCAGAGAACCCAATGTGATCATGTCAGCTTATAACGCTAAATCCTTTTGGGTTGTCTGCACACGCCCTGGTCAGCACTGCATAAGATAAACCTGTCGAGTTGATAAGCTGACCTTTGTGGAACGTAAGCATGCAGGCAGTACGCACTTAAACAAGGCAGCCCTCCCCCACTCCCCGCTTACGTTTGGGAATCCGTTTGCCTTCAGCTACACTTTAGCCTCAGACCGTGAGCAACAGCGGCCGGTGTCTGGAACCAAATAGCGCGACCCTCCGTTATACAACCGTAACACCACCGGGGGACGATCCGATCCATAAGCTGGACACCGTAGAAGATAAAGCCTGAGCAAAGCGTATCTTGGCTGGTTGAATCTCGACTCCGCCCTCGGCCGGCCATGTCGGAAGACGATACTCCGTTCCACTTTCCTTCAGCGGATCCGGACTACAGCATTTCAACTTCACATGCACTTTGCGACAAGTGTCAACGGATACCCTTTCACAAACTGCTAGGCGACGTGAGGTTGAACAAGGTTGATCGGTCGTACGATGGAGATCATCATGAGAGTACGCAAGCGATACTTGGCTCAGCCCAAGCGGGATGCAAATTGTGCTCTGTATTAGGGAGTCAAATGGGCGAGTGCCACCGCGAAAGACCATCGGACGGACCCTGGCGCTGGCATCTGAATGCCAAATTCCCCTTCATCTCGTTTGCATTGGACAACATCACTAAACTTCACTTGTCGATGGACCAATATGGTAAGTTATCTCGGTGCATAATTCACCAGGGTAGAGTACTTACAAAGGTATCAGGACATCATCCCCCAATGCATCAACCAGAAAGTTGCAATACAGGGTCCGAGTCATGCTTGAAAATGGCTCACCAATGGCTCTCAGCATGCGTGGAAGATCACAAGGAATGTGTTTCAGAGGAAGATGCCAGCTGGTTGCCTTCCCGCTTGGTACACGTGGGTTCGGTGAATCCTGCTCGAGATCCACGTCTGTGCTTGAAAGAGGACTATCCACCCACTCTACGATACCTCACATTGAGTCACTGCTGGGGAAAATTCCTAGCATTGAAATTAACCGAATCCACGTTGCAACAGTTCCGTCGAACTATACCACCTTCGGCACTACCAAAGACGTATCTTGACGCACTCCACATTGTACGCTCACTGGGCTACGAATACATCTGGATTGACTCGCTCTGCATCATCCAAGACTCTAAAGAAGATTGGAGGAATGAATGCGCTACAATGGGCCTAGTTTATAAGAACGGCATCTGCAATATCGCGGCGGCGGCAGCAGCAGATGGTTCCGGGGGGTGTTTCATGGAACGGTGTCCCGGCAGCTTTCAACCTTTGGTCATCAAAACTGCTGGTGTGAACGGAGTGGCTGTTTGGGAGATTCCGACGGAACAGATACTCGGCTACAACCGTTGGGGCGACAAGTGGGATATGCCACTCTACCAACGAGGCTGGGTTTTACAGGAGTGGTTCCTCGCTCCTCGCATACTGCATTTCGCGCAACACCAAATCCTTTGGGAATGTAATCAAGGCAATGCGGACGAAGGTCGCCCGACTCTCAGACCTGAAGGCACCATGATGGCTCAGCTAAGAATTTTCCCCAACTTTTTCCAAAGCGCTACCATCTGGTCGATTCTCGTGAGGGAATACACGGGAAAATCTTTGACAAGGTCAACGGACAGGCTCCCAGCTCTATCTGGGATTGCAAAGGAGATGGGCAAGCACTTTGGCTTCGATGGAAACAGCGGCGTCACGTACCTCGCCGGTCTCTGGTCTCGGTGCTTTGCCCAACAACTCACGTGGACTCTTGGCTTTAGTGAACCCGCCAGCCGCGTAATTGGTCGAGCTCCATCCTGGTCTTGGGCGTCCCTAGACGGTAGTCAGATCGATATGCCTAGAATGGATGAGTGGCGAGACTCGCAGGCTCTCGTTGACATAATCCACCACGAAACTTTCCCAGTTGGAACAGATCCATTCCAAGAGGTCACGGGTGGCTTGCTTAGAATGAGAGGCTGGCTATGGAAGATGAATTGGCCAGCCTATTGGGAGACTCTCTTCCGAAGTGAACTTCCGCTTTGTTCCTCTGGTAAGCATTTCATTTTGAATGGGCGTTTGGACACTCGAGAAATGCCACCTGATGAGAAAGAGGTGTTCCTTCTTCCTATGCTTCCTAGGAAAGCCGTCTCCAGGGGCGGAGACCTATTGCTTTTGGATGGTCTCGTTCTGGTCAAGACCAAATCAACGTTGTGTCAGTTCACTCGCGTCGGATCCTTTTCGCTGGATGGAGAAGCGATGCCATTGCCACCCCACCCCAGTGGTTCGCCGCATGATATTGATCTCTTTCCCTTCGTGTTTCGAGCAGTCAAGTGGGCTGATGAGAGCCTTAGGGAATTTGGAGTCTACAAGCCGGATGAGGGAGATTACGAAGAATGCACGAAGCATAGCGAGTTTCAAACCGGACAAGCCCCCATCCTCAGCGAATACATGTATACAGTTAGCATTGTGTAAGATGGGCGATCTGGGATTACATGATTAGGTGGCGTTAGTGGAGTCCGTATCTTTCTAGAGAAGTTACCCGGAGACCGCGATACCAATTTCATACTTGTCGTGACGGGGAACGGTACAAAGCTAAGAACAAAACATGCCTACTTCTCCTTTGGTATACGACTATTCCTTCTCTAGGGAAACCTCCGAGGGCGAGATTCAGAGCCCGTGGAACCGACACAATATGCGCCCCGGCTTTTGATGTTCAGTAGTACAGTATGTCATCGAAAAACCTCTATCTGATGCGGAATATGGCATGGTTACAAGAAGTTGTAAAAGCAGTGACGATACAAGGACAAGTGTCTATTGCCAATATAAAAGGCCCGCGCGTGAGGAGTTAAAGTAGCCACGAGAATAGCTTCTATATATATACATATACATATCACCTATTCTCATGGTTGCTTCATCCCCCATCACTCTCTATATACGGATGATTTTCTACTCCCTACTCCATTTACCAGCTGAAGCATATTGTTGACCGGGAGTTGAAACAATCAATAGCGAGCCAGTTTTTTCTCCAGCCGCCACGTGACGCCTCGCCCCCACCCATAACACAAAACCTCCAGCCTTCCCCGCTCCTTCTTCCATCCCCTCCATCACATCCTTCCCCAAGATCCTTGCCCCAAGCCAAAACAAACATTAGAAACAAGAAAAACAAACACCGTCACCCGTCCCACCTCAGCCATGGCAACCCCACCACCAGTCGAACTCGACATGACCGCCCCCCTCCCCCCCCAACTCGCCCCTACCTCCCCACATACCACGCACCTCACCCTCGCCGAAGACACCCCTTCAGACGCCGCCTGGCCCCTCCTCGCCGCCCACTTCACGAACGTGACGCACCTGCACCTCGACTCGGGCTGGGACGAATCCCTCAACGACACCGCCATCCCCACCCACTGGCCCCTCCGCAAACTCACCCTCAGCAGCGCCTGCGGGGAGGTGTGCCGCAGCCCCTGGATCGTCGGGAAGGACGCCCACGGCCACGGCGGAGTCGCGCACCTGGTCCTGAACTACACCGCGGGCCTGCGCTTCGAAGGCCCAACGACGCGGGAGCTGGTCGACGCAGACGCAGGCAAGTCGCAGACGAAGCTGGGCGAGAGCGAAATCGGCATCACGTGGGTGCCAGGCCTCGTCGCCGAGTGGATGCGGGAGAAGCACGGACAGAAGGCAGCCGACGACGACGACGTCGACGACGTCGACGACGAAGAGGAGAGCAACCTCCGCACCCTCGAACTCATCCACAACGACGCCCACGACACCCTCCTCCGCCTCGCCCTCGCCCGCCCCCGCCGCCTCCCCCTTCTCGAGACGCTGAGTCTCGTCGCCCCCAGCCGCAACGACTTCGCCCTCGCCGGCGACGCGCTCCTTGAGTGCCTGCTGCCGCAGCTCGAACGCCTCAGGGTCCTTGTCCTCGTCCTTGCAGACGTCTATCCTGACCGCCAGCGCCTGCCTGGACTGTGGAGGGTTTTCCCGCCGGGCTTGCAGGTTCTGCGGTTGAGGACCTCGGTCGCGCTGGCGGGGAGGGAGGAGGTGGTGGGGGAGTGGGTGGGGGCGTTTGGGGATCCGGCGTTTTTGCCTGAGTTGAGGGTGTTGAGTTGCGTGTGGGATATGGAGGATGGGGAGGTTTGGAGGAGGGAGGGGCGTGGGGGTAAAGGTGAGGATTTGGAGGGGGAGGGGGAGAAGGGAGGGAAAGAGGAGGGGGAGGAGGAAGAGAAAGAAGACGAGTCGGCGGATGGAGAGAAGGAACGCTCGGAGACGGTAAACGAGGTCTCTGTCGCTCCTCCAAGCACAGCAAAGCCTCCGCCGAAAGTGTCGGACGAGGTTTTGGCGCGGGCGAAGAGGGCGTGTGAGCGGCTGTATCGCGCGGCGGAGGCGAGAGGCGTGAAGGTGGAGCCGTTTGAGGGTGCGTGGACGGAGGATTTCACCAGTCTGGGCCGGTTCACGGTGGATGAACGGTGGGAGCGGCTTTGAGAGGGTTGGTCGAGGGGATGGGGTTGGAGGATGATGCTTGATATCCGTGTGATAAGTACGACACGGAAGAATGATACCTTTTATAGGTATCTGTATCATATAGGAATATGTAAGAAGTTTTCTGGTTTAAACATAATATATATCAGGTTTATTGGTTTAATAATATCAATTGCCTGTTTATTTATTTCTTTACGTTTATCTTTTTTGATTTTAGTAGTAACAATTTCCAATTTGTTGAAGAATATCACAGCATAAGTAGTTCTAATTTCCATTTAGACCGTCACTTTTCTTAATAGTACAGGGTATAGAACACTCCTCTCGCCCCGCTAAAAAGCATCTTAACAAATCAAGTCCAGCCTCCCGTTTCTACCTTTGTCCCCATTTCTTCCGTATACTTCGTAATGTTTATAATTTCAGCTTGGCCGTGTCCGGCACCATCTTCGGCTTGTCCTCCATGGTGTCATACGTGACCCTCTGCCCCTCGGGCAACATGGGCTCGTCGCTGCCCGGGCCGTTGCCCAGCTCAATGGCGGTGGCCGGGGCGGGCTGCTCGCGCGGATTCCTCTTGCGCAGCGTGTACAGCACGGGGGCGTTGACGGCGATGGCGGAGACGGCGAGCTCGATGCTGGCCCAGGTGGTGCGGTTGACCTGGCTGACGGCCTGGTTGTGGTTCTGCGGCAGGCGGACGGCGGTGATGGCGATGATGAAGGTGCCCAGGCCGAAGAGGGAGGCGATGCGCAGGCGCTGCATGAGGGGGCGCTTCCAGTAGAAGAAGAAGATGGGGACGGGGAGGGCCATGAGGACCACGTCGGTGAAGATGTTGAGGATGCCGAGGGTGATGAGTTGGACTTGGGCTTGGGAGCAGGCGCCTTTTCGGGGGAGTGTTAGGGGGTGAAGTGTGGGTTGGGGCGGGGTGGTACACACCTGGGTCGGGCAGGACCTGCCAGTACAGGTAGAAGGGGTCGCACTCGGTGAAGGTGACGATTTGCACGGCGAGGTAGGTGGAGGCGAAGACGAAGAGGATGGTGCGGAGGGCGGCGTATTCCCAGTGCAGGTCCTTGATGAGCTGCCGGGTGATGTCGAGCAGGACCAGTTTCTGAAGCCACAGGCTACATGCGGAGACATCAACATTAAATGACGGCAGATTGGATGCGGGTGAGGGGCAGCTCACTAGGTGTTGTAGAAGACTCGGTTGGCCAGGGCAAGCTTGCTGCCAGTCTCACGGCGATAAATCTCGTCTGGAGTAAAGTCCAGTTTACGTCGAACGCTTGGAGGAATGTTGTTGGTGCCCCAGGAAATGACAGTGTGCACCATGCCGAGGCGGACAAAGGCGCAGATGATGGCGGCCATGGTGAGGTAGTCTCCCAGGGCAAAGGTTTGGTGTCGGATTTTCCGCATGATGAGCCTCGCGAGCATGACGGCGACGGCTACCCAGGTGAGCAGCCATAGGATCAGCAGGGTGGGATCGTGCATGACATCGGGACCGGCCCGAAGCCGAGGGGATGGCACAGATGGAGCAAAGTGGGGGTGGGGGTGGTCCGGATGGATTCGCAGAAAATCAGAAACAGAGATCGCTCCCGACCACTGGCAGGGCGATGGATATATATTGTTCTGGAGTACTATACGAGTAGCGACCTCGGGCCGCGCCAAGATAGGCCCTCGCCCTAGCGTTCTCTAGCCCCCGAACGTTGGACCTAAAAAGTTGCAATGCCACGTCCCAATCTCCGCTGGTGGTGGCCGGCCCGGACGGAACGGGAATCGCCAAACGAAGTTGACGAAGCCACTGTGCCATACGAGAGTCCACCTCCCCACAAATCCCGCGCCCCTGGCCGAGATGTCGGCCGGGAGAGTTTGTTAGCAATTCGCCAATTTATATATGTGATGCCGTGCGCTGCCATGAGCCTGAACGAGTGCCTCGGTCTGTCTTCTCCTGACGCAACATCACCCTCGACGCTTGCACCATGCGCTCCGCCCTTGTTTTCATCCTGTCGCTGGCGGGCGTTGCCGTTGCCACCAACACCACCGAAACCGCCCACACGCGCAAGTACTTCTATACCGGCGGCCAGTATATCGGCGACGACAGCGGTGGTCACACGTACACCGACCAGCTATACGTCGAGCAATTAACCCCCGTCGGCGGCGCCACAAAGGACGCTCCCATCGTCTTCATCCACGGACAGGCCCAGACAGGAACGGTAAGCCGCCCTGCATCACACTTCCTTGCGAGTGCCAAGAAAGGGACCAGTGCTCAACCCTGACTCGTACTTGTCATCACACCGCCGCGTCAGGTAGAAGATCGAGGGATCATCACGCCACGTGGGAAGTGAAGAAAAAAAAAAAGATTCATCGCTGATCATCATCTCGTCAATCGAACAGAACTGGCTCAACAAGGCCGATGGCGGACCCGGATGGTCGTCATACTTCCTCGGCCTCGGCTACGAGATCTACATCGTCGACCAAACCTACCGCGGCCGCTCGCCCACGACGCCCGGCCAGACGACCAAGGGCTACTCGGCCGAGCTGCTGCAAAAGCGCTTCACCGCGCCCAAGCTGTACAACCTATGGCCGCAATCGGCGCTGCACACGCAGTGGCCCGGCAACGGCACCATGGGCGATGAGTACTTCGACACCTACTACGCCTCGACCGTGCCCTTCCTGAGCGGCTCCGACTCGGCCGTCCTGCAGCAGACGTCGTTCCAAACCGCCGCGGCCGCGCTCCTCGACCGCATCGGCACGCCCGCCGTGCTCGTCGCCCACAGCCAGGGCGGCGTCATGCCGTGGCTGCTCGCCGACGCTAGGCCCGAGCTCGTCAAGAGCATCGTCGCCATCGAGCCCACCGGCCCGCCCTTCCGCGAGGCCGTCTTCTCCACCACCGCCTCGCGCCCCTACGGCCTGACCGACGCTCCCCTCACCTTCGATCCGCCCGTCGCCGACCCGGCCACCGATCTGGTGCAGCTGCTCATCCCGGGCAACGACACGGCCGGCGTGTCCGACTGCGTCATCCAGGACGCGAACAACACGCGGAAGCTGACCAATTTGCTGAATGTGCCGACGGTCGTGCTGACGAGCGAGGCGAGCTACCACGTCCCGTATGACTGGTGCACCGTCAAGTTCCTGCAGCAGGCGGGCGTGCCGGCGGAGCATCTGTCGCTGCCGGATGTGGGCATTCATGGGAATGCGCATATGATGTTCCTGGAGAGCAACTCGGACGAGGTGGCTGCGAAGGTTAATGAGTGGATTGAGCAGCATTGATAAAGGAGGAGCGTGCTATAGTGCGTGACTGGTATACCTAAAATTGTAATATAATCGAATGGAGCTGTGCGCTTGGCAACGGCCAATGCGAGAAGGATGAAACAACATCTCCGCTATTGTCGTGAGACTTTCAGACATGAAGGATGGATGCCAGTCCGGAACGAGTTAACGTGTCGCGAACGGTAATTGTGGCTTTTGATTTTTCCGGAAGCCATTGCGGCGCCACTGGCGCATGTTGGCTGGAAATAGGGGTCCCAGTAGCTAATGGCTTTGCGCTTGCGGCGGCGGATGATACTCCCCCTTCCCCATATTGCGGCATTTACTTTAGTCGAAAAGGTTATACATGCTCGCAAAGGCTTGGCTTTAGCTTGGTTCCTGCGCAAGCCGTGCAACGTAGTGGGCTGAGGACTAAGCGGCTCTTTTGAACCTACACAAGAATAGGTATTCCAGCTCGAACTGGAGTCATTGAAGGGGTATCGAAGCATGCACCCAATTCAAGGCCGCCAAGTGAACGTTCCAGCCACAAAAAAACTTCATCCGATGAGAAAACTACGGCTCTGTCGTGGTTGGTAGCCACATCCACATCGATGGCGGAGAGATATCCCGATTAATCGACGGCAAAGACGACGCAAACACCGCCCGTGGAAACAACCAGACCCTCTCCATCGACCTGAATTCCTCCTGGACCAACACCACCCTGCAGATCCAAACAATCGACAAGGGTGGTGCTCCCATTTTTAACAGTTGCGGCCTGTGGCCAGATGGCAACGAGCCAAAACACTGGCTACGTCCTTGGAGGCCACTCGTCTTTCCTGACCGACCCAAACTCAGACGCTGCCATAAGCGTGCCAGTTCCAAGTACGGTATCTTACAATTGGGATGATGGTCAGTGGAGCAACAGCTCGGCTACCGAGTACACGACATCCGGAACGGCCATATCGGGGCAGATGCACCACGTCCCGAGCTATGGGAAGAGTGGCCTGCTGTTCAAGTTCGGGGAAAGAAAACGACGCTGTCGGATGAAGGTGGCGCGCAGGGAACCAAAAATATCTTAGAGCATTCCCGAGGGGTGCTCTTCAAAGTAATCATGTATTAGGTGTAGCCCTTTTCCTATTACTATAAGGTGTATGATACAGCTAAAGAATTCGTCTCTTAATTCACCTAAATCTATAATCAGCCTCTAAAGCACGTCCAGCTCTATAGCCATTATTTGCTTGTCAAGTTAGATCCTAGTAGGCCATATTTTATAAACTAACTGCTAGGTTAAACGGCTACGGCTTGTAGCCCGCAGCTCTCCCACGTTAGCTTCAGCACATGCCGGCTACCCGGGCCGGTAGATCGGATGATGGCCCGAACCGCGCATAAGTGCATACGACGAGTTAGGGTTTCTTGGCTGGCTTTCTATCCCGTCCATAAACATCCAATCGGATAACTTCCCCCATGGACCATCCCCGCATCCTTCCCCGCACACCCAACCAATGCTACTGCGCGAGGCTGCCGACACTGGAAACCAATACCCAAGCTTTTAATTCAACAGAACCAGCATCCTTCTACACCGGGCGAGGCAGAGAAGCCACCACCACGAAGGCCACTCCCCCCGACAAACATACCCGATAATCCGCAAACAATGACGCCCGAATACGACCTCATCGTGGTCGGCTCGGGCTTCGCCGGCTGCATGGCCACGCTCAACTTCCTCGAGGCCTGCAAAGACGCCAACAAGCGCGCCCGCGTTGCGCTGGTCGAGGCAGGCAAGACAGGCGAGCGTTGCGGCGCCTCGCGCTGGACCATGGCGTACCTGCGCCTCGACAAGGACCTGGCCTTTGACGACGACTGGAAGCACGAGATGAAGGCCGTCAGCAAGGGTCAGGCGGACCAGGCGTACTGCGAGAGGCTGGGCGCGGAGGCGCAGCGCACGGCCAAGTATTTGGAGGCGCGGGGCGTCAAGTTTGTGCACCATGATGAGGAGAATGTGCTGCTGGAGTTTAAGACGGCGCAGCATTTTGTTTTTCCCGAGGGTGGGGGGTATGCGATTGTTTCGAGGTTGATGGAGCTGATCAAGGGGTTTGCGAATGCGGATGTGCTTTGGGAGACGGAGGCGAGGCATGTCTTGACTACTGCGCACGGAGCGGTTCGGGGGCTGCAGGTGCGCAAAAAGGATGGGCTTCTTTACGATCTGTAAGTGCACTCGAGCTGAGGGAGGTGCAGTGTTGACCTTTGCGGAGTTCTGCCCCAGACGTTGTTCTCGCGTGCGGTGGCTTTGAGGGCAACCACGAGATGCTGGCTAAGTACGTGGGCAACCGCACCCACGAGTTGCCGTTGATTGCGCCGGGCTTGAAGTACAACAGAGGAGCCGGCTTGAATATGGCGCTCGAGCTTGGTGCTGCAACGGCTGGCTCGTTTGACGGCATGCATTGCGAGCTGGTAGACAAGCGGGCAACCAAGCCGGATGCAGTCATTGTAAGTGCTGTGTCTGCAAAGGCAGTCTTATCCCTACTTACACTTCTTTCCAGTGGGGCCACAACTACGGCATCGTGGTCAACGAGCACTGCAAGCGCTTCTACGACGAAGGCAAGCGGCATCTGTTTGCAACCTTCGAGATGATAGCCCTCGAGCTCTGGCGGAACCACAATCAAAAGGGATATTTCGTCACAGACGACACCATCATGAAACGCTTCCGTCCAGGCTGGGTCTTCGACACTACGAACAAAGGTAACCTCCCCAGCACCCACCCATCATGGTCCTTGACTAAACCCCGAGCAAAGAGCCGGAGAAAGCAGACACCATTCCCGCCCTCGCCGCCAAACTCGGCTGCGACCCCGACGAGCTCCAGAAGACAGTGGACGAGTACAACGCAGCATGCGACCAAGAGACGCCCTTCGACCTGATGAAACTGGACGGAAAGGGGACGAGGGGCCTCAGTCCCAACAAGACCAACTGGGCAAACCCGATCGCCACCCCACCTTTCTACGGGTAAGTGCGGTACGCAGCGGATTGCAGCCACAGAACTAGATACTCACAATCCGGGAAAGCTACCCCCTCGAAGCGCACCTCACCTTTACCTACGGCGGCGTCAAGACCAACACGGATGCCCAGGTCCTCAGCACCAACGACGTTCCCATCCCTGGCCTCTGGGCTGCGGGCGAGATGACGGGGCTTTTTTACAATGGTGAGGATGATGTGATGCCGTGCTGTGTGGGTGTGTTTGCTGACGAATGGGCAGAATATCCGCCAGCGACCTCTGTTCTTCGGTCTCTGACGTTTGGGCGCATTGCGGGCGAGAGGATTGCCAGGGATCTGAAGAAGGGCGTGTTGGGGAACTTGAGGTCTAGCGTGTCTTCGCTTGCTTCTTCGAAGCTTTGAGCGTGGGGGGAGTGGGCAGTGGGGCGGAGGTGTTGTCTTTCAAGCCATGCTACTGTAATTTCTGACTTGGTTGGCTGAGTATTGCCGACGTTCGAGTGTCTTCGCTCATGCGTGATTCCGACTTGAACATTGATGGACGCCTTTCCAAAATAGATTAGGGCACTACATCAGTCGGTTCAGCGGTTTTTATTGCCGGGACGTGGTAGGTCGGAACTGAATCTTGCTCTTGCCTTTTACCAGAGCGAGCAATCCATCCACCACAATACGTTCCCAGCAGTTTTTAGAACAACCCTGTTCCCGAACGGGAACCTCATCTCTTTTTTGTCAATCCACTAGACTGGCTTTCGAATCCGGGAGGAGTTACCTTTTGCCTCTTCAACCGAGCCATCCAACCACCCACTTACTTTACCTAGAGTATTATCATCAGGACAACTCGAAGACCATATTTACCACTTCCTTGGTTTAATAAGCTGTTGGTTGACCCCTGACGCGGCTAGGCTCATACGCTTGCTCGGACGTCCGAATCGCATCATCGTGTGTCCTGGTGCACTTGATGGGCTCTCAGCTCGTGCGCCATGTCAGTCAGCTTTGAAGGACCCTACATAATTCACTCCCTTCTTTCCTGGGAAGTGTGATGGAGTCGTGTTTCAAAGAATGTCACACCGAAGATTAAGCTGGCTGAGATTGACGGGCTGGACCAAGCAAGGGAGGTGGACAGCGGCCACCTATACTCTGAGTTTATCGAACGTGTCTGAAAATGATGGGTAGGTATGATCTAGAGTTGTCGATTCTAAGTTCCGGACGTAGCTCCGCAATTATACTACGTGCCCGGAGCCTAGCTTATTAAGGAAATATGATGAATTCTACTTGGTACCTAGCTTTTAAAGAGGTTATCTACGTTGCTAAAAAGCACATTAGGCTTGCAAGGAATACCAACCAGAATAAATCCCCGAGTGGTTAACAAGCATCCTATCCTGTACAATACGCCAGCATGGAGACAGCCAACGGAGGTCCGACTCACACTATTTACCGCACCTTTTATGCGAGACCCCTCACCTCTCCTCCGGCGGCGTCCACTTATGCCCCTCCAACTCATACGTCGGCGACTTCACCCCTCGCGCCCTCGCCACCTGCGCCCCATCCATCTCCACCCTCTCCTCATTCCCCATCTCGAACATGGGCACGCCGGCGCCGCTTCCTCCCTCGACCGCATCCGCATCCTCGGCCGCCGCCACGGCTTCCCGCCTCCGCCACCACAGCAGCGTCGCGCCCACAACCACCAACGCCACGCCCACGACGGAGCCGACGGCGATGCCCGCGACGGCGGCTTGCGAGATGCCGTTGTCCTCACTCGCGGCCGCGGTTGTTGCGGTGGCGGCCGCCGATCCCGTCGCCGATGTTGACGCCGTTCCAGTGCTCGTCGAAGTGGCGGTGCAAGACGAGGTCGAAATCGTCTGGGCCCAGGCTTGGGAGGTGGCGAGGGTGGTGTTGGCAGAGCTGGCGCAGCCGACCGAGACGCCGCTGGAAGTCCAGTAGGTGCCCTTGCTGTCGGCGGCGCAGCACCAACCGCCGTTCTCGAGCTGGCCTTTGACGCCCCAGAGGGTCCAGTCGGTGTCGGGGCACTGTTGGGTGGTTGGATGGTTTGAGTATTTTGGTTTGCTGGGTGGGGGGGCAAGGAGGGCGCTGTACGTACCTTGGGGCTTGCGTTTACTTGTGATACGCAGTCTGAGCCTGGAAGGGGTTGGGGGGTTAGCATTTGATCCCATGTCCTCGCTCTTTCTTCTCCCCTGCTTTTTTTTCACTCCCGACTGCAATGTAAGAGAGGCAAACCTTCAGCGCAACAATAATTCCCCACGTAATCCCCGACGCCCGCGCACTCCATGCCCGACGGACAGCATCGCGGCTGCGCGCCCTTGTCGCAGCTGACAGGCGCGCTGGGCGGGCACGACTGCGAGTCGACACGCAGAGACCAGCCGCCCGTGTAGGCGCACGTGTCCGTGGTGTTGTCTTGTGCCGAGGCGAAAGGGACGACGAGGAGGAGAGCGGTCGAGGTGAGGTAGTGGAGCGACTTTCGCCGTGGCGAGGATTGGCGGTGGTGCATCGGGTTGGTACGTCTCTTTGTTTGTTTTTTCTTGTTTGCTGTCTGAGGGGAGAGCTGCGACGGGTGGGAACGGACAGGGCGAGAAGTAAGTCAAGCTGATGTGATGGGGCCCCCAGCCGCTTGATAGGTATTAAAATTGAGGTCGTGCAACTTTGGATTCTGGTACACCATTGTGTAAGCAAATAGAGCGGAGGCAGTGCTCCGCGCGCATTGAATACTTGGCAGACATGCACATAAGTAATTAGCCCCCAATCGCCGAAAACCACAAGCTTTTCGGCGACGCTCACACATCAAATAACCCCAAGGGGAAACCTAGGCCCAAGAGGCGCGAGACCGTCGTGTCACTTCGCCCAGAATACGGGCAGCGCCAACGAATCAAACACTTCTGTTCCGGACCCCAAAAACCTCCACCATAAGCACGCCAAGCCGCCAGGATTCCTTAAAATTAAAATACCCACCCTATAGTCCAAGTGGCATCGTAGCATCTACTTCAACCTCTACAACCGTCGCTTCAATACTTCTCTCCCCAGCCACAACCGCCTTCGACTTCCTCGCCCGCTCGAGTACATGCGGTCCCATGCGCACTCCCAAAACCTGCTGAACAAGATCTTATACGAAAATTAACAGAAGCGGGTGGTGAGCTTGGGGAAAGATCACGAGCTGCTCAAGGAGGGATAAGGAGAGGAAAGCGGCGTGTTCACGAAGTCGGGTCGGCGCGGCTTGTGACCATTCCTAGCAAGTTTCCCTAAACTCATTGACAGTTGACCGGTTTTGATCAACCCTGTCGGCCACGGCTGTTCCAGGAACAGCTCTAGCATCTTTGCTCAAGTAAAGAAAAGCCTGATTGAAGGAAGCATATCGCGGCTGTCGTCTTGAATGCTACCTCGATATCATGATAAGATGCAGTAACACTAGCAGTAACCCTCTAAGTTATGAATTCGACACGGCAGCGTTACACTGAGTGATTTTGGTGGATCTCGACGAGAAAAGGGCTGGTGTGGGAACTGGCAGCATAAAGTACCATACCAGGATCACCGCTTGGCAAAGCGAGCAGCATCGGCTGGAAACTTTGAACCACGAGCGCATGAAGGGCCCTATCCATCCAGTGTTTACCAGGGGCCGCTTCGGTCATCATCGCTATTTCAGGCACCGGGACAATCTAGAGGATGAGCCCGAGGAGCTTATATGCCTTCCTCTGTTGAAAAGGCCGTTCGCTCCTCGTAAAGATGCGGCTGAATTGGGACCTATTTGCATGGCAGGGATGGACAATCCATCGGGACAGCCCGCCCAGATTCTTGGGCTTTGTTTGGTGCGCACGGGTCAAAAGCCAAACGAGTTCCGTCGGATTGGACTTTGTGAGTTCACCGGAGATGGCAATAGCTGGGAAGAGACTGTGGAATTGTTGAAGTTCTGGGATGCGGACGAAACAGTCATTTCTATCGTTTGAACTAGTAGTTCAAAACTACACCTTCATCGGCTGCAAAAGCCTCTCACGCCATTCGTAGGGGTCAATGGGGGTTTCAAACAACTTTTAATTGTCATAAGTGTGCCCCTCGAGCAGCCTAACTTCACTTTGTGCCACGCTAATACTATCAATTACCAAACCCTCCTCCATTAAGAACCATTCAGACCCCACCGTCATCCTACATCTTTACTTCAACCTCCACAACCCTCGCCCCAACACCTCCCTCCCCAGCCATAACCCTCGCGCTCGCCATCCCCTTCCCTGCCCGCTCCAGCATATCCACCACCTCCTTATCCGTCAAGCCCTCCACGCTTCCTCCCCTCCCTTCTTGCCCCCCGTCCCTCCCTCCCGCCAACGTCCCCCTCACCTGCCCCACCGCCGCCCACGCCTCTCCCAGCATCGACATCCTCGTCCGCCGTGTAAAGAACGTGACAACGGCGCACAGCACAGCCGTATAGGCCGCCAGCATCCACACCACAGCCGCCAAACCGCGCGCCTGGACGGGGACGAGCACGGTGACGAAGTGGACCTGGCGGAGGGGGGCGGGGTGGTCGAAGGCAGGGAGCTGGCTATAGTAGGCGGCGGACGAGAGCGTGGTGATGAGCGAGGAAAGGGCGTGAGCGACGGAGCCGTTGGTGGCGCGGAAGGCGGCGTTGAAGAGGGAGGCGAGGGCTGGGTCGGCTGCGAGCGCGTTGAGGGGCGCGGTGGTGAAGTTGGAGAGGAGCTTTACGAGCGTGTGGCCTGAGAGGAAGGTCGTGTGGTTGCCCATCAGGGGGAAGTTGGCGCCTGAGGAGCAGCCGCCGGTGCCGGCCATGTCGGGCTGGATGAAGGGGCGCTGGCGGGGCGGCAGGGCGTTGTTGGAAGCCGGGGGGGTGAAGGAGTTGGGGAGCTCGAGGGTGAGGGTGCCGCGGTCTTCGGGGCGTGTGGCGTTGGGGATGAGGCCGAGCTGGGAGAGCACGGCCGTCATGTCGAAGGTGCCCTTTCCGTGAGTGGTCGGTGGCGGAACCCAGCGGAGTGTTGGCTCGGTTCGGTTGAGGGAGCTGTGCATGGTGGAGTCTAGCCGGGCGGCGTCCCAGGGCGCGAAACAGAGAGATAGCGAGAGGGTGGAGTTGAAATCGGCGGTTGACAGTTCTGTCCATGCTTTGTTCCGAGTCGATGAGACGGTGCTGTTCGGACTGATGTCTGCTGTGGTTTCTGGCTCCTTCGACTGAGGTTTGTTGGTGGGGTTTAGCACTAGGAACGCTGTGCCGTATCTTCTTGTGTTTTCGTCTTCGACGGTGTCGTTTGAAAACTGGCTCAGCAACGATCCGATGTAGAGGTAGGGGAATTGGTGTCCAATCTGACACAGGGACATCTGGTCTGGACCGGCGAAAGAGCAGAGAAAGGGTGTAGCGCGGACATGTTGCAACCTTGTGGTGTTGATGCTGTTGGCAACGATGCCAGAAATTTGGCCGTAAAACTCTTGATTCCAGGTGACGTTGTGGAGAGCTGGAGCCTGGCAACTGACCCGTGAGTCCATGACGAGTGCTGAGCCAGAATGGTTGCGAAGCGACTGACGAGATTCTGCATCCGGCATTGGGAGAAAAGCTCTCAAAAGGACTCCAGTGTCATCTACTCCTTGCTGCAAGTCTTTTACTGGCTCCGCATATTCCGCAAATGCTGGGAACGATAGCGGACTCATGGCCCAAGCCGTTCCACGAGGTATTTGGTTAAACCAAACAAAGGCACACTCTTCCTGCGCCATGATGCAATCGTAAGAGAAGTCAATCGGCCGATGACTGGTCTGGAAATGCCCTGGTAGTGGACTGAGCTGCAAGTCGGAAAGTAGAATGGTCGAGCTGAACTGGAGAGCAAGACTTGTAAGTAACAAAAGCGCCAGTAAGCCTGGAAATAGCAACCCTACTCCGCTTAGGCCACGAACCACGGGTTGTGCCAGTGTCCATGCTGTGGCTCGGTAACGCAGAATTGATATGCTGGCTACCTCGGACAGTTTGACTCCACGACTGGATTCGAGTAGAAGTGAAGCCAGCATGGCCGCGGCTACACCGGCTTGTGTATCTACCATCAGGCGTATGAGAAGCGAGGTAACAGCGACCAGCCGTGTGGCCCAGCCGTCAACCATGACCTTGTTCCACGTCGTCATCTTCTCGTCCCCGAACCACAGGAATCCCAGAAAAGCAACCAATGGAAGGATGCTAGGTGCAGAGCGGTCGTTTTGATTGGCTTCCTTGCGGCACTTCAGCTGGTTATCAGGTCTATCCCGGTTGCACTCAGTGAAGGGGGGACTGGTAGAAATTAGAATTCAGGACAACATGCATCAACAACAAAAGGCATGAAAAACTACTCACCGCTCAACAGACTGCGTTCCACCGCGTGCGCGCTTTTCACGTATCCAGAGGACTACATATGGAAAGACCGACGCTATCAATAGCAAGACTGCAAGCGACATTACAGCGTAGCCCGCAATCGCTGCTGTTGGTCTCCCAGTCGTGGTAGTTGACGACGCTTTTGCGATGGTTGGCGGCAACGTCGGGTCCAACGCGTGTACCGGGTGTTCTTGCGCGAAACTGGTTACATTCAAATAAAAGTCTCGTTTCTTGGTGTTGTTCGGTAGATGGGCAGGAGACATGTCGCTGTAGTCGCATCCCATCCTCGTACCCAAACAAGGGTTTGACTTGCAGCATCCAATAAATCCGCCGGAATGCACTGCAGTACAGCTGTAGAACTGTCCGCCATCGCACTCAAGGTCGGGGAAAGTGCCGTTGTAGACCGAATTCAGGTAGACTGGAAGCACGTCTTCATCGCGACAGCCGCTTTGACAAGGCCGGTGTCTGCAGCATCCAACAAATCGGGGCCCGGCCTCGCATGCGTACCAGCTGCCTTCGCCGCGAAGACAATAGATGGAGGGGCTCTCATCAGCCATGTTCTCTTTCGTTGACAAGTTGAGAAATTGCAGACATGTCAGGTGTAGTTGGGGCAGGCTGTGATTTTAGGGATTCTCAATTACCTACATTGCACTGAGTCTTATTCTTGAACGGTGACCAAGCAAAGCTGACGTGCCATATGGACAAATGACCGGCCGAAGATGATGCAGAGTGCAAGACTGCGCCTTCCCCAGCTGAAAAGCTTCTCACGTCATCCGAATCGTCATTGTGTTTTCCAAAGAACTTTTTACAGCCTCACCGCACACACCCCTCAACCTTGCAGCCTAGACCTACTGCGTGCCGCCCAATCCCGCTTTCTCCTTCTACCACAAAAAGACCTCTTACGCAATAGCTTGAGAGGCCTGGACGCGGAGGCGATCTACGCACACAAGGCCACCCGGCTGCGTGTAGCAGACACCCCTAACAGGCGCAGTACCAATAGCAGTAACATTAGTCGCATCAATCACGACGGTCGAGTTGACAGAGAGCGCTATCACACCCAGTCAGCAACCCTCCACATCACGCGCGCGAACACAGGAAACTTACATCTCTCCGGCACCACCGCGGTGTCAAACTGAGCCTCAAGGTCACCAGTGCAGAACCTGTTCGGCTCGGCGCCCGCCTCGGTGGTCGTCTTGAAGCAGCTGGTGTAGCCGCCGCCGCTGTACTGGAAGGTGAAGTCTTCGCTCTTGTACCCCTCCTGCACCTTGCTGGTGAAGTTGCGGTACGTCACGTCCCAGTAGCCGTACTGCGAGGCGGCGGCGTCGGAGTTGGAGTTGTCGAGCAGGGCGACGCTGTCGATGCCGATTGAGCCCGAGGCGGTGCAGGTGCTGGCGTCGCAGTCCTGGGTCGGGATCAGGCCGTCGCTGGCGACGATGGTGACCGGGCGGCTGGTGAGGGTCGTGTTGTAGTTGATTTGGATCGCTGGGATTGTGTTAGTCTGCAGTGACGGCGGAGGGCGGCCCATGGACAAGGGCAATGAATGGTACTCACACTCGCTCGCATTTCCCCAGTAGACGGCAAAATCAGCCGTGTTGCACTTCGTCTCGAACAAAACAACCTGCGTCTGGGTTCCGAGGGTGATGTTCGGATTCGGTCCGTCGGGGTTGAATTGCCAGTTGCAGTCGGCCTGGGCATTGAGCTTGGTGTTCACAATGGAGAAGTTGGCCCAGCTGATGCCGCTGGCGGGGCCGCTCGTCGCCGTCACGTCGAAGGTCCCGACATCACCGCTGAAATCCGTCAGGTCCGGGACGTCGGAGGCGGCAGCAGCTCCGATGGCAGCGAAGGCCGCAGTGACGAAGCTAGTCGAAGAGCGCATTATGCCGGAGTAGTCGAGACTCGAGAACGTTAGAAATTAGATTGGGCAGGAAAAGAAGGACGTCGAAACTGTGCTAACGAGTGACGGTGGCGGAATCGCATTTTCCCATCGGTTTGGTCCTCTATTTAAATGTTTCTTGCTCTACGGTGACATTCGTATAATCGACCAGGGAGCCGTTTTGCCGAAGTCGCTAGCAGGCATTTTCCCTAGTTCAACCAAGTTGAGTGCTGTTTAGCGCCAGAGGTTTCACGAGAGGCGGCTCGCATATACGAATTTATGCGCCCGTAAAACAAGCCTAGAAAGGATTAGGAAGCTACTAGAACACAATGTCGTTCGATAAGGTCGAATAGAACAGACGTGTGTTTATAGCTCAATGGGCGCAAGCATGTTTACGACGGTGGCTGGCAACGAGACCTCTGGACCACATCGGATTTCGCTCCCAGTAAGAATAAGGTGGTGCGTACATGACGTTATAGGTACGCAGAGTGGTCGGTCTCGACTTTGACAGATGGGCCGGCACATGAAACCGCGCGCTTGTTTCGTCACCGACCATTCCGGTAGTTCTTACTATGCTTTTGCTGTAAAGTCCATCTCTCTTCCTTTGTTCCGCTTGATTGGAATCCATTAGATGCACGCTAGTTTGAACTTCGCGAGCAATCCAATGCCGTTGTACCATCAAAGTTTAACGGCTGATTTTCCTCGCTCTTTACAAGCAAAATAGCTGTTAGCGAGGCGCACGTCCAGGCTTTTTGAGTCCATACAATTTGTGGAGTCCCCGGGCGATCGTTCTATTTATACTTGCCGGAGCACCCGCTAGTTTCTAGACTTTTCGCCTTCTTACGTTTCATCGTGCCAGGATAAACAGCATTCGGCTGTGATTCTCTCCCGCATATTATTGTAGGCTTCATTACATTAACAACAAGGCACTCAGCCGCTCAACACCTAGTAACGAACACATTTCCTTCCGCAGAGCTCAAGCGCCTCTTTAATCATACAAATTCCAACTCGAAGACACTCACGTCCGCTCTTCATCGGTGGCGCCGGCATCATCAGCAGTGCGGTGAGGGGTACTCTCCTAGAAGAAGGCGCGTGTGCTCATCCGTTGGCATCACGTACCTAGAGTATGAAGACAGAATTGGCAACAACTACGGGCCGGCAACGATGCACTGCTCCACCACACAAGCTATGGATATGTTTCAAAGAGGTGGAAGATATGTGACAGTACCTTGACGGTGGCAATCAGCGCGAACGAAGATGAACATCATGTCAACAGGTGCTTTTCATTTCGTGAATAAAGGAAGAACGTAGCATTAGCGCCTAACATCAGTTCCTCCAAAGTCTCCGCCACTTTTCTGTCATCATCGTCGACAAAACCAACCCCTAAAAGCCATCGTTCGACGGAAAAGAAGCCTTGCAGCCCAGCCACAAAACCAACTTCCCAATCCTATTGGGATAAACGCTCAAAACCCTGCGATACAACTCCTCGGCATCGCTCGACTCCCGAACCAGCTCGCTGAAGACCTCAATATACCTCCTCGACGCTCCAATATTGAAAGCCCCATCCACGCCCCCGGGCCGGTGATGCGAGCCGATGACGATGGCAGGTTTGTACGCCTCGAGCCGATCAAGTGAATGTATCCACGCGTCCCGCTGGCTCTCCGACGGCGACTCGGCCATCCACATGTGCACGTCGTTGTACACGATGTCCCCGGCGACGGCCAGGTCCAGCGACGGCACGTGCAGGAACGTCGTGGCGTCGGTGTCGGAGTGCCCGACGTCGACGGCCGAGAAAGCGTGGCCCTCGAGCGTGAACGTGTTGTCCTTTAGGGGTTTCGCCAGGATCTGGAAGGACTCCTCGTCAATCTGGCCGGGGAACGTGTCGTGCCAGAAGCCGCGAAAGTACGGCGACAGCTGCGTGGACATGTGCTCAATCGAGTCTTGCGTCGACACGACCGAGACGCCGGGGAATCGCCGCAGCAGGTACGGGAGGTTGAACCAGTGGTCGCCGTGGCCGTGGGTGATGTAGATGGTGGTGAGCTTTTTGGCGCCGAGCGTCTCCGAGATCCAGTCGGCCAGCGAGACGGCTTGGTCGGTTGTGAAAAGCGTGTCGACGAGTACGGCCTCGGATTCGCCTGATATCAAAGTCACAACGGTGGGCTGCCATAGGCCGACGGTGCCGTCGGGCAAGCGCTCGCTTGTCGGGATTGCAGGCGCATTGTAGAGGTCGGCGCGCAGTGACGATGCCATGGCTTGTGGAAAGTTCGAGTACGATGGAAGGTATGCACAGGTTGGAATGAACAAAGCGTAGCGGATCACAGATGGGATGTTTGCGATGGAACTAAATATTAATTAACTGAACATGCGCTGGTGTATTCCATATAAATCAACTTCAAAACAAGTACATGTCGATGCTGATTATCTCCGAAACAAGTCAGAATTCGCACCAATAGCAGCAGTCGCATATGTATAATACATGGTACATAGCCTTAGAAATCGGATGAGTGAACATCCAAGTGATTACAATGTAGTACTACAGGAAGCATTACCTTAAGAGTAATCAAAATCTCAAGTTCTCATTCGTGCAAAACAGAGTGAATCCTCTAGTCAACGCGGTCTTGAACATAGATATCGACTCTGGTCACAGAATACCCGCCGAATTCTATGACTTCTAGCAGCTCTTACCACTGGAACAGCTGGAGGGTACTGTCTTCATGTTGGATGATTACTAAACATCCATTTCACTGCACTGATTTATCTTCGTTTGCCGCCTTCCCCGCACCTGCCTCCCACGCACCTGCCTCGTCTCGGCAGGATTTGTCTCGAACGGCTCTTCCTTCCAGCTCCTGCTCAAAATTTGACATCTCAAGCTAACATAATACAATAATTGTTTTGACAATTCCATCGTCTTCCCCATATTATATCAGCCTTGGCCCCTTGAAGAACTTGAGGACATGGCCATTTACATCAATCAAAATGCGGGGAAGACCCATGTAGGAAGGCCAGTCCTTCCAGCCTCGTCTGATCCACTCGGATCAAAAGATGGCCGCAGTAGTATCTCCGACCAGGCGGGACGTACCGTCGCTTACAAAGGGAGCACTGATTATCCTCCGCTGCTGACAAGACCGATGGCGTTTAGTCAACAAACTTCATAGCACCTCGAGCAAAGCTAATGTTGTGCGCAGTGCTGACTTCAGGATCACAGAACCTATTTACGTAACTATTTTTCGCCTCACATGAACCTTTCCTCCGAAGATATTAGCTGCTGCAGAATCAAGACCGAGTCTGCCGCTACAGTACTAATATCCAGAAACCATGTCTCCTCCCAAGACCTACACGACGACCGTTACCGAGGAAGCTAGCGCGAAATTTAACGTCAAGGGCATTTCGCTGAGCAGCCCGAGCGTGCTGAGATGCACGGCTTCCACGCCGACGCCACCGACGACGCGGCGCTGAACAAACGCGTGGGAGGAGCGAACGCCGATAACAGACCTGTCAGCTGCTGCATCGTGCCGGCCAGTCTTGGTCTCAGCGTTGGTGCCGAATCACCGTTCAAACGTCGCGGAGACGGAGGTCAAGCGGTAAAAAGGGAAGATGATTGATGTAAATGTCATGGGCACACGGTTAACGGCGAAGCGGCGGAGGAGGGATATCATGGATTAGAAGGACTCGGTGCATTTGGTGTGGTATATGTACAGTCAGTAAAGAATAATAATCCATGATTGAGGATCGTTGCATCTGCTGCAGGGTCAAGACTATGCCGGCACTAGGGTCGGTTAATTCGCCAAGCTATCTGGAGGAGTGTGTTGAGATTAAAGATATCTGGACACATGCTAAAATTAGCGTCACCCATTACTCGAGGATGCTTATTAGTTGAAGATATTAACCGGGTTGCGTACGTAGGAAGCCGTTTCCGATGGATGGCGTTGCCAGGTGCATCTCTAGTCTCCTCAGTGGTGATAACCTCAGGAGCCACACGCATATGCAGATTCGGAGATCCATTGGACATCCGATGACGTTGTCGATGATAGATCTGTTGATCGTCATCTACGCTAAAAGTTTGATCAGCGCCCGAATCCTCCCCACGTTTTGAGTGGCCGAACTGTCAACCGCGTTTGAGGAACACAGCTGGTCATTTGCGGAAAATTGCGATCGCCGGCATTGGTGTTTACTCCGGCAAGTTTGGCGCAGACTTTTCTCTGGCGCTCCAAATCTCGTCAGGGGTAGCGTTTGCTGCCGCAGCCAGTCCGTTTGTATCAATGGTCGTGACGTGCTACCACACTACCCAGCGAAAGGGGCGAGCTTCGCGGCGCCACGGCAGCAGCTAGTCCACGCCTCGTGGCGGCGCGAGGGCGCTAGGGCTTCTCAGTTGAGTTTAACTCAGGGCGCACACTATCCGCGGCTACGCTAGAGAGCTACGCGACGGAGGCGGGCGGGCGCGCATCTGCGTGGATTTCTGGCCAGCTTGCCCTCCCGTGGAAAGGTTGATCGTATATTAGAACGCGTCGCCGAAGGTCGTCGGCGCGATTTGCTTTCTCCTTTCCATCTCTCCAGACCCTTCCCTCTCCTCCCTTCCCAGAAAAAAAAACCATGGCCGATTTCCAACAACCAGACAACAAGGAGCGGATGGACAACAGTGACCTTTCAACCACCTCCCCGTCAGCAAAAAACTCCGGAATGTCGTCGCTCTTCTCCTGCTTCTCCCCGCGCAAGCCGCAAGCCGGCCGCTCATTATCGCAATCCAGCCAAGGCAACGACGCTTCCAGCTTAAGAGAGAAGTCGGCGGCCGCCAGCAACGCGCGAGCATGGGAGGCACAGCTCCCGCAGCCCGTCGAAGACCACGTCATCCGGGAGAAGGTGACGGCCGTGTTCGACCAGATCGACAAGTTCGTCGGGGACTACTACCGCGAGAAGACGACGCTGGACCTGGACGCCGGCCACGAGGCGTGCCTGACGCTGGTCGGCACGCCGCACCTGCCCTCGTCGCCCATCAACCTGCTCCAATCCGACGGGCCCAACCCGCTCATCTGCCGTCCCACTTCCCTCATCAAGCACTGCATCGCCTACATGATCCAGCAGTCGATGACCATGGACGAGGGCGGCAGGAACAGCCTGCTGCCGCCGTACGCGACGTCTCTGCCGCAGGCGCTGAGGGGCCAAGACCACGCGGACAAGAGTGGTGAGTTCCTACCCCAGCCTTCCCTCGTCGAAATGAAACATGACTGATTCGAATCCCGCAGCCTTCGACGAAGCCTTCGCACAGTGGCGCGTCCTCACCGCCTACCTCCAACCCACCACCGAACCCCACGCCGCCAAAGCCTCGCGCACGTCGGCCATCCGCTCCATGGCCGACCGCATCACCGGCGCCTTCGCGCCCTGGGAGTTCTCGCCCGGCTCGCCCGAGCAGCGCGCCGACTTCGCCGCCATCTGCGAGAGCGCGGCCGCGGCGGCGGCGCTGATGTTCGCGCAGCCGAGCGGCTTCGCGTTCGGGTGGGAGCCCGAGAACTTGGCCGAGGACGAGGTGCCGAAGAAGGTGACGGTGGTCAAGCCGGGGCTGGTGAAGGTGGTGAGGGAGAGGGGGGGCGAGGAGAGGAGGGAGGCGCTGATGCATCCGGTGCATACGTCGTTGACGTTTCCGGTGGGGTATACGGCGGTGTAGCGTGGGTTGGTGGTGTTGGTGGGCGGATGGTGGTGGTTGGCGAATACCCCCTTGTGTGCGATTTTGTTTTAATCTTGTTTATGAACAATCAGTACCGTACGACTTCTTTCTCACAGAATTTTTGCTGGATTCATTCACTCCATGCCGATGGCTCGGAAAAGCATCTAACACGTCATGATGCAAGTGGCATCAGAACATCGCAGTGCCGCTGCTCTGGCAGCGTGGTGTAAGAAGGCCCCGGATACTGAAGAGATGCAACCCGCGGGCTGTAGGTCTCAAACTCGGGCCAATCCCAGTCGGAGAACAGATCAGCAGTGCTGTTGTATCCACGTGCCTTCAGGTAGCCCTCGTCGACATTTGGGTCTCCGGTCCTCGCAAACGACGCCCAGATATCCTGAATGGCGTTGGTGAAGTAGATGTCTTCAGGAACCCGGACGGGTTGGTCGAACAGGTAATATGTCCCAAACACCTCGTAGAGATCTCCAGAGTGACAGCGGTAGTAGGGTGTGTCGGGCTGGCCAATTGGGAAGGTGCACAGACCGAACCAATTGTAGTACGAGAGGCCGTAGGCCCGCTCAAGACTGTACACCCACATGGACTCAAACGCGTCGACTGCTGCGCCAACGGAGGCGAACTGACTACCGTCGCAGGTCAACGTGAGATCACCCACAATGTCAGCACTTGCATTGTAGGCATCCGTGTACACTGTGCTCCCATTGTTGACGGAACCGTCGCCGATGAGCCAGAGACCAGACTTTAGCACCGCTTCAGCCTGTTTCTCCGACACCGACCCGGAATCGACGAGGATATCCAAAGCTTCGGGGAAGCTGGTGACATTGGGTGCCAGGGTGTTTTCGAGAAGAGATTGGCCCTCCTCCGGCATGAAGCCCACGATAAGCTTAACGTTGTTGATGGACTGCCGCCCTTTGGCAACCTGGGCGATTGGAATATCCAGCGTATAATTACCATCGATAACGCTCTGCCACTTAACACCTTGCGTAGACAAGTTGAGGAGAGTGTCGGCAGACAGGTTCTGCAAGCACTTCAGTCTTTCGGTACCAGTGCTGTTGCAGTACGGCTCAATCAGAGGCAGCGCCTCGGCGGCAGCATCCGCCGAGGTCGAAGTCCAGCCGCTGCCGCCAGACATGATTATGGCCCCGTCGAAAAGCCCTTCGGCTCTCGGCGACGCGATCAGGTCAATGACGGACGCACCGCCTGCCGACTGTCCGAATATCGTGATGTTGTTGGGGTTCCCACCGAAGCCGGAGATGTACTTTTTGACCCACTGCAGCGCCGCAATTTTGTCAGAGGTGGCAAAGTTCCCTGGAACCGCATCATCGTCCAGGCTCAGGTACCCAAAGATGTTCAGCCGGTAGTTGATCGTCACCAAAACGACATCGGAGCGGCTGACGAGACTGGCGCCGTCGAAAGTCGAGTCGACACCTGTGCCGGTGACCTGCCCGCCGCCGTGCATCCAGAAAAGAACGGGTTTGAGAGATGCGGAGGTGTTGGATGCGGCGTCGGGGATCTCCGAGGTGAAGATGTTCAGGTAGAGGCAGTCCTCGCTGTTGCCCCACGGATTGAGGCCGTACGAGTTGCCGTTGTACCACCCGTTCTGCAGACACGCCGCGCTGTACTTTGTGGCATCCACGGCTGTTCCCTCCCATGGTTCTGCATGCTTGAATCGGAGCTCTCCCACAGGTGGCTGCGCGAACGGGATTCCCATGAACCGGAATGCCATGTGGTCCCGGAGACCTTCAAAGGTGGTGCCATTGGCCGTGGTTTTGGCTCGTGGGTAGATGTAAAAGTCGGTCTCCACCTTCCCAACCAGAGGAGCGCTGTTCGTGCAAAGGAAACGATGAGCCGAGCTACCGTTGTTGGAGGTCGGGGCGGCGCCGTTCCAAGAAATCAATGCAGACTGGTTGCAGGAAGACCAGAAGAGTTCGTCGGATTCGATGTTCCCAAGGTAGGTCTGGTATGAAAGTTGGCTGTAAAAGTTTGGGAACTCGTCGCAGCGAAGGAGCGTCTCGTTGTTGGTCGCGCAGGCTTCCACCGCCTCGTCGTAGCTGGCAGGGCTGTGCATGAGGAGCGCACTTGGGGTTTCGGCATGGCTCGTCCAGTTGCCATTGTTTTGGAAAAGCAGTGTCGCCGCACTGGAGAGGCCTACAGAACCAGGCACCAGAAGAGCTAGGATGAATGGTGCAAGTGACATGTTTATGAACTCAACGGCGAGTAGCGGTTGGGTGGCACATCAGACCAGAGGTTTCGGCAAAAGAGCACTTGATAGGCAACTCGGAAGTATATATATGTTTGGAGCTTGGTGGCACGGGAAAACCGGCATGGCTCACCGATCGTCCCGGGGTTGTAGATCGTTCCTGGGTTTAGCCAGCCAATGTCGTCCCACTGTCGGGCTGAGCGCATCATTCCCCGCTCCCCGTTCCCCGCACAGTCGGCAGTTTCGATCACGAGTCAGATGCTGCAGCTGATGAAAAAAATACGAAGCTTGTCAATGCGTGATGGTAAGCGGAGGCTGTAGCGGAAAAATGACTGGATATTTTGACTCCACTTCTCGTAGTCTATCTGCGCAGCGTTTGCTCATTCATCATCTTGAGCTCGAGACCTCAAAGTACGTAACGGCTACAGAGAATTGGTTAGTATGTGAGGCGCAGGTAGTGAATAGGTGCAGAACTTACAAGGCCAAGTTTTCTCGGTCAGTCAAGTCCAGTTGCCTGGCATCAACGACCTCCTCGGTCTTTCCGCCATCGTCATCCAGCTGTTCAACCACGCCAACCTCCCGAACCAACCCTCTCTTGTCCAACTCATCCCTTCTCTTGTTCTCCGCCTTCAGGTACCACCTCAAGTACAGAACCAAGAACATGGGAAACACGCACGCCACCCACAGAATGACATGCCAGGTAACCAGATACCTCGGCTTGTACTGCGGCTGGAACAACTGCGGACTCAATATGTTCCCCAAACCGTACCCGACATGGTACAAGGCGATGACCGTCGTCTTCTTCGTGTGTCCGGCCGAGCAGTTCGCCGCCCAGATCATGACGACGCTGTACGGGATGCCGCCCGTCGCGCGGATCCAGATGGCGGCCAGCAGGCCCCACCGGTTGGACCACGAAAGCGTCAGCAGCAGGATGCTGGATATGATGGGCGGTATGTAGGCCGCCGCCGACAGCCAGGCGCGCGTGTCCCTCGTCTTGGCCAGGATCAACGCTGCGGACCCGAGCGACGCCAGCGCCGTGACGCCGTTGATGCAGCCGAGCAGCGTCGTCTGCAGCGTCGTGAAGCCGAAGGACTTGATGATGAGCGAGTACTGGTTGGTGAGCCCGTTGGCCATCTCCTGGCTCCAGGCGTGCAGGAAAAAGAGCCAGGTCTTCTGGTCGGTGAGGGCTTCGATGAACTGGTATCTCTTGAAGTGCTTCTGCTCGATGCCCGAGTGGTTGCCTTTGATGCGGAGGATGGACTGGGCGCGCTCCTTGGGCGTCAGGAAGTGCGCCGTCACGGGGCTGTCGGGGAAGAAGACCCAGACGAAGCCGCCGTAGATTACGGTCAGGCCGCCGGTGATGACTGCGTGGGAGTTGGTGTCAGGGTGGCGCGTCTCTGTGTTGTCTCGGGGAACTTACCCATGAACCACTTCCAGGGACTGAAACTCCCGGTGTTGATGAAGAGGACGCCGTATGAGAGAAGGCCTGATGTGATGGGGCTCGAGTTGCCAATGGCCCACATGCACGGCATGAGCACCGCCTGCTCGTCATAGGTGAAGAACATGGAGAGGATAAGAAGAAATGCTGGCACGATACTCGCTTCGGCGATGCCCAGGAAAAATCGCACGACAAAGAGACTGGCGAAGTTTTTGCATGGTATGTGGAGCAGCAGCACGCATCCCCTGCCATGTCGTCAGTCCACTGTCGGTCGAAATAAAACCAGAATTCCACTTACCAAACGATGAGGTTGATGGCCAGATATTTTCCCACAGGGAATCTCTGTAATGCCCAGTTCTGAGGCCACTCGGCGAGTAGATATCCGAGGTAAAATATGGACGACAACCAGTTGTATTGGTTGGAGTTTAGATTCGCATCTTCCATGATTCCCAGGATGGCTGAGCTCCCAAGCTGCACCACGTTAGCACGGCTGATATTGCTGTTCGATGAATGCACTTACTGTTTGCTTGTCGACGTACATCAAATGGTATCCGACCACCAGAAAAGATAGGATCCATTTGACACATTTGTTCCGAATGACCTTCGCCTCCTCGGGCGTCGGCTCCTCGACCTTGACCTTGGAGAAGAGCTTGTAACTTTCATCGGCGTAGCGCTCGGATAGTTTTGCCGTTTCGACTGGTGCAGTCCTGTCGGTGTCCAGAGACTCTGCGACGGTGTCGGGAACCTTTGCCATGGTTGTGGGGAGAGAGAGCTGGAGGTGCGCTGCCTCTCATCTGTTCTGAACCAGCGGAAAAGCAAAGTTTTAATGGCAAGGCGCGATCAGAAAAGAATCGGAATTAGCATGCAACAAGATTTCAAGAATGGGGGTAGTTGAGTGTGCAAATAGCGGAGTGCAGATGATGCCATTGAACGCCACGCGAGAACACCACGATTGCATACGCGGCAGCTTTGCCCAGGAACGCATATTGGCATGGGTTCAAGCTTGACATTGATAAGCAACGGCTGTGTCATTGGCATTTCATGTGTCAGGGCAAGCGTGGCGCAATACAAAATCGATTCGGTCGCTGTGTTCGCTGGGTGACTTTCCAGTGTATCCACACCACTGAAAGGGCAACATATGAAGAGTTTTCCTTGCCGTCACTGCCAATTCCTGGTTACATGCATCTATACTGCCCAGTCCGGAGAAATAAAGGCGTAGGCCTGTGGCATCGACCCCGCAAATTCTCTGCTTTTATGTTCCTGACATGAAGTTCATCGCGTGCTCCGCCGCTGGTATAACACCATCGCCAAGCTTCGTCCATGCCGAATGGAAATACCGATCACACGTAATACGAAGGTAGAGACGGTCGCAAAAAGAATTACATATAGAACAAACAATGTCTGTTGATGGGGAATCAGTGAAATATATCAAGATGGCTTTTTGTATCCGTTGGAGATCTTGAAGTTAAAATCACGCTCTATCTATCTGCTTCGCTTGCGCCCAGTCCATTGTCATACACTTTCCCTCATGCAGTATTACTGAACGAAAGATTATTTTGTAACATGCCTTCACTGATTTTGGTCCACTTCCGCCCTTTGTTTGTTTGGTACGCATTCCCCTTCTTCATATCCACGAGTGGCAGAAGTATGTCTTACAGTCCCAGCGCTTGGAGACCTAGTTAAGCATTGGTACATAGGCTTTCCACATCCATAAGCTAGCTAATTGCACGTGTCGTGGAACCTCTCCACGTACCTCTCAGCTTTTCCAAACGTTTCGGTGAACATATGGATTTCAGGGATAGAAATGTAGACTGTCCGCGGACTCTGAATGCTTGCTCAACAGGACCACAATCGCCTTGTTTAAGCTCGCTACGTCAATGGTATCCTCCTACGAGTTGGCGAGTCGTTACATTGACGGGCGGGTCCAGCTTCCCTTCGCTAGCGTTGAAGTCTTCTTTTGTGCAACGACGACACGATGAGAATGTGGTCTCAAACCCTTTTCTGTCTGCAGTCTTGGATGTTATTCCCACCTGTACATACATGCACGGATGGATGGGAAGTGTGGCTTAGTCAGAGGTAAATTCGGGGGCGGAATGTACATCCTTCCGTTCACCTTTGAAAAACACCTGCGATGCTTGCGACGTGTTACTTGAATGTCCTGGTATATGGTTACGTCGCCCCATTCAACGTGCATGGCCCGTTCGCCCGACCGGCGTAGAACAACAGCCCTTTCAAACAGCGCCAAGACGAAACCAAGGGAGGCTGCATGGAAGCATAAGAGGCAGAACATCTTACAAAAAGAAAGTCTGTTTATCGAAGAACGTGGAATTCTAATCTATCTACCAATTTTGCCTTACCAGTAGTGCAAAATCAGGTAAAGACCCATAAATTGCCGCTATTCCCAGACACATCGCTGGAACCGTTGGGTACGTACTAGTTTGTACCGGAGTGTACCGTAACTGCGGTTAGGGGAGCGCAGAGCTCTGTACCGAATTTCTCGCTACCATAATCCCCGGCATCTCGTGAATTCTGGATCGGCTATCGCATATTCCCCATGTGGAACTGTTAGGGCCCGGAACCACGTGGAAGCGAGGCCAGGTATAAATTATCTGTCTTTTCCAGCATTGTTTCACTCTCTGTTACATCCGAACAGCTGGACATCCGTCCGTCATGGCCGACCGCCTCGCCCCGTATCAAGAGTCTATGAAGATTGGCGAGTATTTCCACAATGTATATTTCGCACAACCCTACTAACCCCTCTGCCACCTTAGGTCAAGGGTGTGTCCCTACCGGAGTCTTCGAGCCATTCTGGCTTTGTAACTTTTACTGACGAATCAAAGCTTCAACACTTTCACGCAGGAAATACGTCCCGCTAACGCGATCTTGGCTGACCTTGAGCGCGCAAAGAGTTCATCCAGTGCTGGACGCTCTGACGGACAGCACGGGCGAGGTGTGCTGGATTTCGATTTCGATTGCACATCTGAAGCAAGTGAACCCGCCTCATCGACACCCACCTCTTCCATTTGGGAATCAAATCATGAAGTGTTCAAAGGCCACGAAGCCGAAGTCGCTTCTGCTACCACAGTGCTCCCTGAACGCAAACCTCCAGCGGTCGCACACGTGTCACTGTTTGTTGAGACATTGAGGTATGCCCCCATGGCTTGTTTCATAGCTAAATTGGCGCTAAAAGTCCATGGGGAAACAGTGAAGTTACTGCGAACTTGGGAATCTCAGGAGCAGTGCCCATTCTTCAAAGTAGTGGCTCAGCTCTGAACCGCGGCATTCCATTCGATGTACGCCGTTTTGAAGATGCAGACCTCAACTACTACATCGGAATCAAAGTGGTAACGGCGGAGATACGACCAGCAAATGCCACATGGTGTCTCCAAACTCCCATCCCGGACGGACTCAAAATCGATGACAGCCTCGGCGATGCCTTTATCTCAGGTAAAACCTGTTGTTCATAACACATGCCAGGGTATATAACTGAGATCTTGCTAGGCTTTCTCGAAGGAGGTCATCTCAGTGCTCTCCTAAGCATTCAAGTTCCTTGCAAGGAAAAACAAGCAGATGTGGCTGCGGGGTATGAAAACCAATTAGCCTTTATCCGCGTGTTCCCATCACTGGCTAACAATCCGTGAGAACAGAGTGGAATATGCTTTGTCTGTCCATGAGCGCTCATCTGCATCTCAGACAGACATCAAATCCGCGTTGGAGACCTTGAAGAATCATGCCAGGATCACTATTCAACTCTACCATGTCGGCGGCGGCACAGTTCTGAGCCACGATCAGCAGTTGAATATCGAAGTGCTGCGAGAAGTGTTAGCCAAATTTCCGGACTTGGCTACTGCAAAGCCCTCCCGGACCCATGCTATCCTTACGCGGTATGGTAGCCTTGGCGGTTTCACGGGGTTGAACGCTCCGCGTGACGCGTTCATCAGCTATGACCACACGGAGCTCTACACCAGCATGTTGATGGACGCCTTCATGGAGTATAAACACATCGATCGGACACTGACAGCACAGCTCTCCGGGATCAAGGCCGGAACGATGCTGTTCAACATCCAGGACGGCACCTTCTACCAAACACAGGCAACTCAGATCAAGAAAGCAGGCCGGTTCGACTCCACTTTACGCGGATTGGCCAAAGCCAAGAGGGAGTGTATGGTTCAGATGATCAAGATTATCAAAGAGGTGGACGAAATCAGCAAACACCCGGCAATCGCCACAGATACCTCACGCGATGAGAGCTTTCAAGACCCGCTGGAGTTCATCGATCGCCTTCCCAGGGTCAAGACGCTTACTCCCAAGAATTCCAAGATCTTCGGCGTCCCTTCGAATGTGGTTGCGCAAGTCGCTTCTGAGTCCGACGGTACAATCTCGAGCGGTGTCTGGGACACGTCGACTATCCATGACTGGGAATTCCCCATGCAGCGCACGGAAGCCGTGCTTGAGTACTCGAATGACTTTCCAAAAGGACCGATCCCGAACATCATTGTTGGCATGAGGCAGATTGATACTTGGATCGGGGCAAGCCTGCGATTCTCCACCAACACAGACTTCGTCACAACCAAGAACTTCCACATCGGCGTTGACCAGTGGTCAGATTCTATACTCTACGGGTAGGTTTTTCAGAAGATTTAATCGATAGAACGCTAAAAAATGGTACAGTGGAAAGTTCTCTTGGCTGGCTGTTCCACCCGACAGATCAAACATCCAGGTGGGCAAACTTGATTGCCGTGGCCTAGTTCAAAGAAACATCAAGTTCGCCAGACCGTTTTCGGAGCGCCCAAGTGTCATTACTTGGCTCTCCGGACTGGATCTACGTGTCGGACTGGGAAAACGTGTGGAAGTTGTCACGACAAGCTCCGACAAGGACGGTTTCGCGATAGACGTCAGAGGGCCAAATCCAGCTCTTGCTTGGTCATCAGTCTCATGGATCGCAATAACCGATAGCTCTGGATGCTCGGCGGGCAGCTTCGGCTTCGACCACTTCGTCACTACGAAATCCAACGAAGGGTCTTGCACCTTTCCCAAGGGTAAGTTCGCCAAGCCGCCGCAGGTCTTGGTGGCTTTCAGCTCCTTCAATATCAACGGAAGCGATGCCAATCCTCGTCTTGCGGTCTGCACGGCGGCTGTGACAACTGAAGGCTTCAAATGGAAGGTCTATGCCTGGTGTGACAGCTCCATAAAGGCGGCCACTGTTCAGTGGATTGCCATTCCGGCGCGCTGATGGTATTGGATTGGACCCATACATACCGAACCAGAAGTATTTCTTTGAGAAGGTAAGATTTCAGCGATGCAAATGATCGCCGGAGCGAACGGGGCAGCGGGAGGGATGCTATGAGGTCGAGGGGAGGAACCATTAGACAAGTAGCATTAGGCAAGTGTTGTTGCGCAACGTTGCGCCAAAATTGAAAGCCACTTATAATGAAGAACGTTTCTACAAAAGTCGTTGCTCAGCCTAAGCGTATCATCCGTCTTTCCATCTTCAATGGACGGGCATCCCACTGCGTCGCCTCCTCGACCTCTGGAGAATCCATGACTTCCTCGTAGCCGAGGAAAAGGCTTCCCACTCGCTCCGCCCACTGTTCCTTCTCTTCCACCACCAGCACGAATGGATACTGGGAACGTTGACCCTCTAAAGAGCCTAGGATAATGCCCGTGAAAGTCCTGCTCTCTAGATCATCACTCACAGCCTCTCCAAGCAGCTCCGCCCTCGCAAAGCGCGCACCTCCCTGTTCCGCTTCCAAAACCGCCCAAACCCGCGAACCCACACCATTGGCGGTTCCCTGCTCGTCTTGACTCCCCGACATCGGGAACTGCCGAAACGTAACGCACATGGTCCACGCGTCCAACCAAACAAACGGCGACAGCGCCGCCTGCACATCTTTCATGAACCCCATAGTCTCGAAGCGCTCCCAAGACATCACCTGCCCATCATTCGTCTCCACCCGCACGCCAACATCTGTCGCATCGCCCCACTCATGCTGCGACTCAAATATATTAAGCGCACTGCTCCTTTCCGAGTACCCACGGAACGACACAGCACCCTCCCACCCCGTCCAGCACCAGCTCGGAAACCCAGCCCGCCGCTTGACACCCGGCACGCCAGCAGCCGCGGTTCCATCCGCCCGCCAGCAGAGCCCCAGGAGGAACCCGTCGGAGGTACTCCTGCTGAGGGCCACGACGCCATCGCCGCAGTCGTCGCCGGCGAGCGGCATGGCGACAGGGGGCAGGATGGGCGAGCCCCAGAGGTGGTACACCGGATACTCAGTATTCTGGAACGCACGCAAAATGCCAGCAAACGCATTAATGGCATCAGACGGATACGTCAACCTCCTCCGCGAGTACTCGCGAATCAGCTTCGCCAGCGTCCACGGCCGGAGATACGACCCGGGATACGACAGATTATGCGACTGCTTCCGCGGCCGCGACCGATCCAACCGCGGCGCCCGCACCTCCATCATCCAGCTGCCCCGTATGCGGGCGCCACAAGCCCGCAGCAGAACCACGCGTACCGCTCCGTGAAGACCAGCCGCCGCCGCGAGAAGCGGTACTCCTGGTACGCCCACGCCCGCGTGTTCCACGCCGACGCGTCCAGCAGGTGCCGGTCGCCCTCGACCGCGCCCCGCGAGAAGAGGTAGTGCCCGATGCGGCAGCAGGGCTGCGTCGCGCGCGGCGTGCTGCTGACGCCCGGCAACCCGAACGACGGGTCCGCGCCTGCTGCTGCTACGATCGTCAGCGCTGCGTTGCGGAACACCGTGTCCATCTGCCCGATCTGCGCGTGCTTGCTGGCCGACCCCTGGTCGATGCAGAACCGGTCGATCCAGAGGTGCGGAATTCCGAGCGCGAGAGCCACGGTCATCGCGTCTTCGAACGTCTTCGCCAGAGTCGCTGGGAGGGCGTCGCCGTCGCCGTTGGGCGGAGTGGCAGCGGTCGATGTGGACGACGGCGTGCCCCAGACGTAGCTCAGCGCGACATAGCGCGTGGCGAGCGTGGCCGGCTCGAGGCGTCGAGTGGTGCAGTTGATGACCCGCAGCCCGGGCACCGCATCTCGCTCCACCGCGTCGCAGACGTGCTGGTGGTGGTGGAGGCAGTGGTCGAACTTGGATGCGAGAGAGCCGAGGTCGGCCACCAGCGGGTCCACGAGCCGCGTTGCTCGGTACGGCCCGCCCGTCGACGGCGAAAAGCGTCGCCCAGCGACGCGGTGGCGGTCAGGCTGGGCCGACTTGGGCGCGCGGTGCAGCCAGAACTCGTTGAAGGAGATGTAGCCCGGGGACGCGTTGTCGCCGGAGCGGAGGTCGATGGCCGTGAACCAGCGGGAGCGCGAGTAGGGCGAGGGCACCGCTTCCTTCTTGTGGGGCGTGATTGCTTGGAGGAGAGCGCACAGGTTGCAGTCGGGGTCGATGGTGGAGAGGTTCACGTCCAGAACGAAGTGCAGGGTGCTGTGGGCTTGCTCGAATTTCTGGTCCAGTTGCAGCTACTGGCACCGGCAGCAGAGAGTCGTGTGCTGTAAGGCTCTGAGCTCGCCTCTGGAGAGACAGCTGCTCCACCGGCTCAGTTGGTCAAGAGACTCTTTTTCTGATAACACGTGAGAGGGTTCAAGTGCCATTTTCTCGAGTACGCATGGCGCCTGTGAACAAGAGTCGTGGATCCTCGACTTTCCGCGATCAGCTAATGGCTATCACATCAAGTAGCCGGGCTGGGTGTAAGGAACGACATGGCGATGAAGTGGAGGAACGGGAGTCGAGCGGCAAAGAAAACAACAACAACCCTGATGACTCAGCCATCGGCAACTATATTTAGAAGCCGTCCCCATGAATGCTTCAATTCCGCACCAACGAGCACGCTTTGGGTTGGTCTGTCCGTTTCCTTAGTAAGCTATGCTGGCAGTGTACTCTGTGATGGAAGTGTGAACATCTCGATTGTTGCCTGGGTTATCCCGTGCAATTTGGCCCCCATAGGAGCCTAAAATGCTGCGGATTTACCCCTCTCCTCCGACCATGTCGATACATACATCGACAAACAAGATAGGGATCGACCTTTCAAAGCACACATTCAAAGCAAAGTGGCCAACTGCGAAAAGATATTGCAAACTCCAGAACTCCTCGAGCTCATCCTCGTCCAGCTACCGATAAAAGACCTCCTGCTCGCCCGACGCATAAGCACAACCTTCAACAACCTTATCCAAACCTCGCCCACCCTGCAGCAAGCCCTCTTCTTCCGTCCTCGCCCCGCCTCATCACCCCCTCCAACGCCACCCGCCTCATCCGCGCCCCTCCGTTCGCACCCCACCGGCGACCTCGTCACAGAGACCTGGCAGCGCAACTCCTTGCTCACCTCCGCCTTCCCGCCATGGTTTGACCGCCCCGGTCTCTTCATCTCCCCAGAGGCCTTCGAGATGCTGCCCCTAGCCTCGGAGCAGCCCGCCTACCTGCGCCCCGAGGCGTCGTGGCGGCGCATGCTGGTCACGCAGCCGCCAGTGACCGAACTGGGCTTGTTGTGCGAGGTCAGCGCCATGGGCGGCAGCAGCCTCAAGGATGGGAGTGCACATTTCGCCCACGGCTTGACCATGGGCGCCCTCTACGATGCCACGTGCCAGGAGGTGCTGCTGGTGGGGCGGAGCCGCCGCGATAGCATGCCCAATTTTCGGGTGCAGTGGCATGGTGCGGAGGGGAGTGTCGTCTTTTACACGGCCAGATCGATTGGGTGTGTCGTGCGCCTCAGGGAGGGCTATGATCCGGGCGTGTGGGATCGCTACTTCAGTGCCGCGTATGAGGAGAGGTCTATCGTGTGGCACCCGAACTGAGAGAGGACCCGCGACTGGACGGACGTTGAGCAGACACTTCCGTTATTTCTATATGTCTGATGATACGGAAAGTCAGACGCTGGTTGAAAGAGAGGGGCATTTGCTGATTTTGTTCCACGCATGCGGGAGAGTTACTCACACTGTTCATAAAGCAGGTGACTATGAGTCTGAGGAGAAGTACGTGGAGCTCACCTTGGCAAGTCCTTTCCCCGCCCCCGCCCGATGCCATGCTCTTCCAACGGCTCCTTGTTTGTTCGAGAACTCTCGCTTTCTTTATTTCGTTTCTACGTACCACCGTTTGCTTCTCTTTGCAAGGGACGATTTGCACATGAAGTTCACGGTCACCCAGCGGACTTGATAAGGGCACTCAATTTCGCTTGCTAAATAGCAAAAATTACAATCAATTACCCTGCTTCACTCCCACATTCTCTGAACCTAGTACGTAAACTGATGTTGGAAATGCCTGTGTCCGCTAAGAGCAATTTCGCCGGTATCTGTACCTCATTGCCGCCGCCTTGTTCAGCATTGCTGTTGCGCCCGAAGTGCTTGCATCAATGCGATCCCCCATTCTGCTTCTCGAACATGCGTGGCGTATCATCGGCAGAGTTGTGCTTCGACTCTGCAGTCAAGGAGTGGGAGTTGGTCGTAGCCGTGGGCACCAAGATATTGGTGGCGGGTTCATCTGATGCCATCGGTTTGCGGTTATTTCGAAGAACTGAGAATGGAGCGACGAAGGGGAATGGCTTACCTGACTGCATCAACGGCGCGCCCGGGCGGCGGACGTCCTTCGGAGCCTCGGGTGGGTCGCGGGCCGGCTGGAAAGCCTTCATTTCGTTCTCGTCGAAGTCTTGGCCTGGGTTGGCAGTCTCGTATTCCAGTGACTTGATGAGCCTGTACATGATGACTGCGAGGAGGGAGCCTAGTGCTGGGCCAAGCCAGTAGATCCAGTGGTAGCTATTGAAGGTACCGAGGATGACGTCCGGACCAAAGGAGCGTGCGGGGTTCAGGCTGCCTCCAGTGAAGAAGACACCTGAAACGCTGGTGAGTTCCTTTCTTTCAACTTACAGCATGAACGGTGGTACTAACCTGACAGCTCCGCAACGAAAAGAGCCAGACCGATGCCAATAGGCGCAAGGAATGTGCTCTTGTGCTTTTCCGCCGCCAGCATGAAGACGGTGAAGACCAACATGGCAGTTAAGAACATCTCAATGAAGAGACCCCGCACGACCGACGTATCCTCGCTAAGTGTCGTCCGTACTTTCATCGCGCCTGGGAAGAGGGCGGAGACGATGCCGGCCGCGGCTATTCCTCCGACGATCTGTGTGAAGAACACAAGGCTGCCTCGGACCCAGCCAAGAGCGCCGATGAGGCACAGGCCCAGAGTCACCTACACACGCGGTCACGTTGGTAAGGACTGAACAGAAGATGAGAGGGACCTACTGCTGGATTGAAGAGGCCGCCAGAGATGCGGAAGAAGACCCAGATGTTGGCCGCCAGCGAGAACCCGAAGCCCAAGGCGATGAAGAGCAGGTCAGACGTGTTTGGCGTGCTAGTGGTGGAGCTGCTGGCGACTGTCGTGTTTGCCACCTGCGCTGCCGAGAGAGCGAAGAACAGGAACGAGAATGTTCCCACAAACTCTCCGAGCATGGCAATGAAGTGGTTCCTCACTCTGGTCGGCATCCAGCTTGTCCAGGGGAGTCGGCGGACTGGTTCGCCTTGGTTTTGGTTCTCCACATCGCGAGGCGTGGCCTTTTTCCGCCATCCTGGAATCACTATGTACTGTTCGGCGGGCTGGTTGATGTTCATCGTGGTGAAATTGAATGTAGTGAGGATAGGAAGGAAGGCTAATAGAGCAAGTTTCAGAGGGGAAGCATGCCTGTAGATGAATCTCTCCTTATCAGTAGGGGAATTGCAGAGTAAAGCATCAATCGTCTGCTGTGCCACCGCAAAAGGAGCGGAAGAATGACGATGATGTAGTTCTTATTATGTGAGTCGGTAAATCTCCTACGGGATCTCTGGATACGTGCATACATCCATACATCTCGCCAGTGTAGTACAGCCCAGGGAGATGTGGCCTTCGTCCAAATGAGACGGCTGCAATAGCCGTCTCCCCGGGAAGCGGGAAAGATGACGCCGCTATGTAGTTAATCGATCGTTGATGCTCACCAATATCCCTGTTTTTCGAAGCAATTTGCACATGTGGAGTTGTTTTTTCCGGGGAAACCGTGCTTTCCCGACCAATCAAACCCTTGTTTCCAGGGATCCGTATCTTCGCGATGGTCTTCCGCTAGAGTATCCAGCTGCATGTCGACATTTCCGGACAACATTAGTATGCATGCTGTAATTTTGGGCCATGATGTCCTCGGACAGCTTTGGCGAAGCACTTCGTGGACTTCAATCCAGCGTCACAGCAGTGTCATATTTTGACCGCAGTGCACATGAGCGCGTTCACTTGAGACTTTATGACGCGGGGTGCTGCAGTAGATGTTACTCTCGTGACTCCATCCAGCGCAGCTTTGATTGGTATCGCTGTCGGCGCCCTGCATTCTATATTAGACAAGTTAAAGTAAAGCGAGTTCAGAGGTGGCTGAATCCGTGGATAGAACATGTCCTCCGAACAAAGTGAAGTCGAAGCGTCCGTCTTGATGCAAAAATTACTCGGAGCCCGCACTAAAAGTGTCTGGATGAACGAAGTGCATGTCTGTTAAACCTGCCAAGAACCGCTTGCGCTAGCCTTTGGCTGTGACACCATATATCTGCGCAGATCGTTGCAAGTACATGTCGCACGTCCGGGGGAAAGTGGTACTTCGGGATCCTTCGACGTGTAGTGAAACCATCCAACACAAGTATCGACGGCCATTTCATAGGAGAGTGCTGTTGCAAGGATGATGGTTGTTTCGACTCTTGGCCTGGCGGTACTTGTCAAGGCATCTCTACCAACACTTACTGTTTACTCTTGTTCTGAGACTGCTATATCCCCCTCCTGCGAACACACATCATCAGGTCCCTGCCTTCTGGCGTCTGCTTCTGGAACCAGCTTAATTTGAAGCGTTATCGTCGTAATATGGTGGTGGCTGGTGCGTTACACAGCGTTACACCGCTACGCGTGGCAGGAAAAACAACCTGGCATCCTCAGCTTTAAAGTCGTATGATGCTTTGAGACCAAGGAGGGGTTTGCACATCACGGCCTTGCTATACGTCAGTGAAGTCGGCAGGGTGCTTTTTTGGACATGTGGTCGGCAACCTCTCATCATGCATTTCCAATGGGGCCATTGGTCGATAGAGGCAAGGCGCGTCAATTCTAGAAGCGTAATCCACGATCCAGATGGGGAGGAGCTCATGTTGTCGAGAGGGGCCGTAATGCCGGAGTCTAATAGGAGAGGAACGGGTGCGAAGGCTTTGGAAGTAGTATCTGGATATCTGGAGGAGCAGTTTCAAACCTAATATACTCTGCGCCTGAGACTGTGCTCTCTGGACAATCATCTCACCAGTTAGGCTGTCTACCTTTGAAGAGGTGTCTTACAGATACTTGACCAATCACCACGGCTACCTTTTCTACTGACGTCGCTGTTCACCATGTCGTTTAAGGACTAATGAAGGTGTCCCAGAATGACGTTAAGCGCGTGAAGTGGTCGGACGCGTCCACTCTACAGATAGATTTCTTCCAGGACGATGAATCGAGTGTGCCCAGCGCTTCTTTCGCCAAAGGATCGAGTAACGAATAAAACCAGTGGGAATGTTTGGAATTTGAGGTCACAATCATGAATAGTAAGTGAGTATCGCCTGTTCACTGATCATAGATTTTGCCTTAACAGAGTTGACTCGACGGTGGATGTGTCTATGGGAATAGAATTCGGGCTCATAGAACCCCATTGACATTAACTCAACACCGGAAGAACTTGGAACCGACCTCTACGTCCCCGATAGATCACCCTTAGAAGCTTCTAAGTTCATACTAAGATGGATAAAAAGTTTCTGGGAGCTCCATAAGGAAAGCTGGGAAGCCCTTTTAACGATCCTAGGAACTACCTAAACGAGTCCCTAATATTGCATACGCCTACTACGGTGACTCACCTGTTCAGCTACTCGTCACCAATTGGATCAAAGAACACTATGCTTCATTGAACTATAGTGGGGAACTGACAAAGTTTGCCGTCACAACGACGGATAATATATCAAGCCATCAAGAAGGAATGCTATTTTCAACACTGCCAAAACCTCTTCAGGATGCGGTCACAACCCCCACTCGGAGACTTGGGTTGTGCTACCTTTGGATCGATTCACTTTATCATCCAAAAGGTCGAAAGGATTGGATCACAGAGTCTACTACAATCCAATGGAAATTTTGTGTAAGCATATTGCGTGATTGGTGCAGCATCAGTTTCTACAGCTGCTGAGGTATTCTTCTGTTCCTTTCAGCCAAAACTTGCAGCACAAACATCTGTTTCCGACGGAGAGAATCTTGGTCATGCTCAGGTCAGTCGTCGGGGAGAGGAGACTGCTGCAAAAGAAACCGGACCTTACCTTGCTTCCTCGGTCCTGCATCGTCGAGCAAGAATGACTTTTAGCACAGCGTATGATTCATTTTCACCGCGATCGGCTTTACTTCGAATGCGCCTCAGAGCTGCGAACAAATGATGGAGACTTCTCCTGAGAGAACTCTTCTTCAAGTGGTCGAAAGGATGCGGATGTCCTTACCGCCATCTAGGAGATTGCATGCATGTGTACGTATTCCTTCGGGGCTGAAACTGCCTCTAGCAACCACAATCTTATGCATTGGTGTAAACTTATAGCTTAGGAATATTACTCTTGGAATATAAAATAGCACATATTAAATGATCAATTGCGGAAGTACCATTCAAATTCCAACTACTGTACAAAAAAGTCAACATGTTGGTGTGTCAACAGAGAAGGTACAAGATTTCCAATCCCCCTTGCCATGAGGCGCCGCAACGACCTGAAGGCCGTTTGTATCCGGACCCTGGTAAAACACCTTCACCACATTCTTCACCTGATTTGCGCACACCCTTGGGTTCGGGCTTGAGTCCACGCTGAATTTTTTTCATCCAATCTACCGCTATGTCAGTTCTCGTCGTTGGTCTTGCAGAGCTCCTTGAGTAGGTCGTTTTCGACGTAATAGATGCGGATCTAAGGATCAGGAGTGAGCATCCATACTGAGAAAGAGGACTTTTAAGTCCCACCTGTCTTTTATCATCATGTTCGAACGCAACAGCGGAGGCGGTGAGCAGAACCCGCAAGACTCAGTCGCGTCAGGGATATAATATTTGGAGTTGGGCTTTTCATATAGAAATCGAGTTGCGGTAGTTAACTACCCCATCGTTCCTCTAGCCGTAAGCTAGCGTCGGTATGATGCAGCCACGGCCTCTTGTGAATGCATCAGCACTCATATCTCCCGCGTGACCATCCCGCATAGCCTGAGAAGCTCTTCGTTCGTACGTTTGTTGAACTTCATGTGTTTGACGGCAACGAAAGTAGTAGGAAACCCGCTTATCTTGCCCCAGTTTGCGGTACACTTCCCGTCGGACTTCGAAGCTGGTGCCGCTCCCGAGGTTCCCGTGGAACTCCAAGCATTTTGGCCCGATGTATGTGAGTTCACTGTCCGTCGCTGCTAGGATTGCGCCTATGTCGACATCTCCTTCGACCTTGTTTGTGGTGTACCAAGCGACCACTTCGGTTCCATCGGTGACAAAACGAGAGCCGGACGTTGCACATGACCTGAACCGGGGCTTTTCACTGCAGGGCTTGTCCGAGCCCATTGCGGCTGACATGAAACGAAATACGATCCCATGTCTTTGTTACACAGAGAAGCATATACAAATACGGCGCTTTTTGGCTGGTGCTGTTGATAAGAAAAAGAGGAGGGGGTTTTTAAGGTCAAAGAGCTGCTCCCGGTCATCTCCGATGCAGTGTAACCCATATGACATCAGCTTCAGCCTGCTGCGCCCTCTTCTGGGGAAGCCAATCCAGTCAGTGCCGGGGCGACGGCAAGAGAAACCAAGATGTCGACCCAAGAAGTACCGCTGAGCCACCACTTCGACATATGAGAGTCCTCAGCGGCAAGGAGAGCCAGTAGGGTGAGCATCAGGAGGAGTGGAGGCCTAGGCTGGCGCCGTCGAGCTGTTTGCTGCAGTGGAGGCTGTCAGCATCGCCGGGTAAAGGTACTGTACGCCTCGTCGCCGGTATTGCCTACTCGCCTTAACGCTTCCTCGAGGCGCGACTGTGAGCTTCTTAGGTGAGCAGAGCGAGGACCGAGTCGTCTGAGCGCAAGATTGTTTACAACACCGCCCAGTCGAATGACTACAGCCGGGCGCAAGTAATCCCAGTTAAACACCCCAGTCTGCGTTTTATCGTTTGCGGCGCGGTGCCTATCGCTACTGTATAAGCAGTATGTTACACAGCAGGGCCAGGCAGAAGCCAAATTTTAGAATCAGGCTGTGCGGTGATCAGTGGGGGCTGAACGGACGCCGATCGTTCGCGGCGGATATCTTATCACCACGTCCCCCTGGCCTTGCGAATTTGTCGTCGCCTCGCCTTTTACTTCACCTGTACCGGTGCTCGGAAGCCGCGATGAATGAGTACGAACCTCTTCCCGCGCAGGGGACCCAACGCACTGCTGCAGGCAGCCACGACGCTTCGAGAAGATCCTCTCTATCAGAAACGAGCGGGGAATTCAACTACTCAGGGAGCTTTGGAGTCAGCCCACCTCCAAGCCCCAGAAGACGCTCCCAAGATACTCAAAGTGAGAATGGGTCTGAGCATGGCGATTATCTCCCCGTTCCAAGGGCTTCAAGCGACTGCAACCAACCTCCGAACACCTTCCATCGCAGCCGCAGATCACTGGAGGCGACCGAAGGGACACAGTCCGCTGATACGCTGGTCGGGAACGAGGGCAGTAAAACACTGCAGAGCGCCGATGAGCCTGTCGCGATATGGTCCGATGCAGCGAAGCCTGAGACAAATGAGGGCTTAACGGTGGAGGAATTGAAGCCGTGGGCGCCATTCTACCTGCAAAAAATGGCACTCGCAGGCTTCGTTCTTGTGTATGTGGCACTGTTGGCCGCCATGGTTGTCTTGGGTGTATTCGACGAGAAGAACCAGGGCCTGGCAACTTCGAATTCAAGCAGGCATTATCTTTGGCAATATGGCCCCACCGCTGGTTTGTACGCCCCGAACCTTCCTACCATCTACTTTGCTGATTGAGCAGTCCTTACAATCGTTGCTGCGTTCTGGGGCCAAGTCGAGCATCGGACCAAGCAAATGATGCCCTGGGCAGTTCTACAAAAGGGCCCATCGCCAGCGGCAGACACGCTGCTGATGGACTATGTTGAGCCAGCACGGCCATTTGCTCTATCCAGGTCCATTAAGAATGCTCACTGGCCCGTGTCCTTCGCCGTCATCGGAACCTTGCTTCTCCAACTGTTGACAGTCACATCCACCGGTCTGTTCCAGCTCCAGAGTGAAACGATAGATCACCAGCATGTTGATCTGCTCTACGGGCAGCAGTTTGCCTCTGAACCAACCGGTAACTTCTCCCTCGGTGGGGCACCGGTGTTATCGGCCATCGCTTTGAATAGTGGTACGTTCTACCCAACATAAAACCGAGCGAACATGGTTAGTTGACGAGACCGCACTTCCACAGGCAACCTTTCGTATGAACCAGGGACTTCAGAGAGGCTTGTATTTCCAACTCTGAGCCTAAAGAGCAGAATCTCAGGTAAGGCAAGAGTGCTAATGTCTAGAGTCGGGCTAATTCAAACACGTCGCAGGAGCTGAAAACCTCACAATCGCCTCGAACGTTGAGGTATTTGACGCGGAACTCAGCTGCGAATTGGTACAGAACCCCCGCTGGGATGATAGCTGTTTCGCGGGTTCGAGCTTCTACGGAGACTGCAAAAGCGCGGCAGCCGTCGTGAGCTTCAACGCATCATCGTGCCGGGTTGAGGACCTTGACATGGGCATGATTTCCGGAACCTCGCAAGCCGGCATATACGGGGCCGTGGTCACCGCCAACTGCAGCAACAGCCCTTCGGACCGCCGCATAGTCATGGCGTCGACCAGATACGGACTCGGCAGGAACTACACTGGCGAGGCCCCAGACGAGTCTATCCAGAAACTCCTCATGGAACCTTCACCTCTCGTCCTGTGTCGACCCAGCTACACCATGGATACTCGAAGGGTCGTCATGGATGATTCGGGTTCGCTGGTCTCTGGTGGGTCTCGCAATGAGTCAACGACCAGAAGAGCGGATCAGCTCCCGATAACCCAGTGGGACCTCGTGGAGAACATTTTGCAATCGATCGATCAGGGAATGACGGCAGCAAGTGGACCTGCAAGGAGCGAAGTCCAGGATATAGGTGCCCATGGCTCCACGCGCTCGATGCTGGACGACTTCATGTATTGCCTGGTGTCTTTCCTGAACCCGGACGACATCACGGACATCCTGGACATCGAACTGATGCAAAGAGAGCTTGAGAAGTTCTACAGTATTGTTGCCACGCAAATCGCCAAGGACTACCTAATGGAGCCTGCAGACGGTCAAGTGTCTGGAGATGTGACGGCAGATCAGCAGCGCCTCCGGATCAGAGGCTTGTCATTCTACATGATGCAGGCCATCCTCGCCTTGCTCGTCGTCGCCGGCGCTGTACTGTGCTTTTTGGCACCGTGCAATGTCACCAGTCGAGATCCTGGCTCCGCGGGCGGGTTGGCCGCGATAATGTCCGAAAGCCCTTCGTTCTATGAGTCTTTGGCCGGATGCGGAATCGTGGGGCTTGCCTCTCTGCGCGACCGACTCTCCAATTATCGTGCTTTGGGTTCGATGCAGCTGTCCGATGGAAAGCCAGAATACCGGGTGATTATGGTTTCTGAGAAGCCAGATGGCCCTGTCAAAGATGGCGAGGAAAATTCCAGCTGGTGGAAGCCGCTTGCCATTTCAAGAATCACCAAGACTGGCGTCACGATCTATCTTCTGCTGCTCGTAGTCGCTCTAGAGTCTACGTATCAGGCCTCCGTTAGGAATGACGGCCTCGCCAACGTCGAGACGAAGAGTTACGTCCGCTACGCCTGGTCCTACGTACCAGCTTTGAGCATGTTCGTTGCGCAGCTCCTCGTCGGCATGATTGGAGACATTTCCAAGATCTTGGCTCCCTTCCATGAGCTTCGCCGCAAGGGCCCCGTTCCAACCAAGGCACTCTTCAACGACCCTCTTTCGGAACTGACAGTGCAGACCCTGGTGAATTCCATTCCTACCAAACAGTTCGCGCTCTTGGCAACGAGCTTCACCATGCTCCTCACTCCCCTCCTGACCATCGTAGCTTCGGGACTGTTCTCGCCCGAAACAGCACCGTACACGCGAGACGTCACGGCCAAGTTTGATGACATGTTCAACCTTACAAACTCCTTTCCCAGTACGGATACGAGTGCCTTTATTGTCGGTCTCCTACTCCAAAGCAATCTCTCATACCCAGCCTGGACGCACGGAGAGCTGGCCCTCCCCCAGATGAGTGTGGACGGCATCAACATGTCAGACCCCTCCATCAACGGCTCCACCCTCCAAATCACCGTCCCCGCCCCGCGAGCATCCCTGAACTGCGCGCACCTTTCAAACGACCAAATCTCTGTCTTCTGGGACGACAGACTCGAAGAACCTCGTGTCTCGATCCCTCGCCTCTCGGTCAACAACACCGACAACGACACCGACTGCGACAGCTTCTACTCGGGCATCGAGGGCGCCAACTCTTCCGAGTCCCGGCCATTCGGCTACACCCAACACTCTCAGTACGGCTGCAACTACATCCGCGGCGTCTACGGCACCTCGACTAGCGACAACAGCAGCGCCCAAGCCTTCTACTGCACCCCCTCGGTCGAGCAGATCCACGTCAACCTCACCCTCCACCTCCTTTCCTACGCCATCCTCGACGCCACCCCGCTCAACGACACCGCCACCCCCTACGTGCCCATGTCCCCAGACTGGGACTGGACAATCTTCAACCTCGCCAACATCCTCCCCGGCGCCGGCTACAACACCACCAACACCACCACCGGCAGCTATGACGCCGTCTTCCAAGCCCTTCTCGACCAATCCGCCGACACCCCGACCGCCAGCTTCCCCCACCTCGCCCAAACCCTCCAACACCTCTTCCGCCTCGCCTTCGCCCAGTTCCTCAACCTCGAATTCCGCACTCCCGTTTCCTCCAGCTCCCCCATGAACGCCACCCTCACCGTCCCCACCCGCCTCCGCCTCAAACAATCCCCAATCTCCACCCGCATCCTCGAAGCCCTCCTCCTCGCCATCGCCGCCTGCCTCCTTGCCTCCTTCGCCCTGCTCACCAACACCCGCACCATCCTCCCCAAGAATCCCTGCAGCGTCGCTGCCGCCGCGAGTTTGCTGGCGGATGCGCGGATGCTGCGACAAGCGCCCAGGGGCGTGACGTGGTGGAAGGAGGAGGACTTGGCGGGCAGAAGGGTGTTTGGGGACGAGGGCGGGTTTAGCATGGGGTTTTGGGATGGGGAGGCGAGTGGGAGAGAAGAGGGCAAGGGGCGGAGGAGGTTTGGCATTGATAATGGGATGGCACGGGGCGAGTGATGCCACATGTGTGGTTAGGCTAGAGTCCTGCAGTTGAACTGACAAACAGTTTTCGCCTTCTTCGCATGTTTTCACATCGACACATTGCTCAAAGATACATACTAGTTCAGTCAGGAAATATGTTCATCTTCATTTTTCCAGTTTTCTGCCTGTTACGGATCCCGACGCTACATAAGTCAACGCATTCACGATGAATCGTCTGCGCTGCGCATCTTCCCCGAATCCAGGTCCGTCTTCAATTGTTTTTCGCCCATCCATGAGTTCGAAATGACCTAAACGAGCGTTGTGGCTTTATGCTTGAGCACAGTGAGAGTGGCAATGTTGCTTTACTCGAGGCGGACCTCGTCGGCGGTGATGATGCCGTCGCCATTCTTGTCGTGCCTGGGGCAGTCAGCATCATGCTCAACAACGCTTTCCTTGTTACTTACTGCTTGAACCAGTTGACGTAGACCGCATCATCGTCAGCAGCACCCATGTACTGAGTGTACTGAGCCAGGGTAAGGTTTCCGGTGCCGTCAACATTGGCAGATTGGAAGGCATCGGTGTCTGTGGCCTCAGCCGTCACTCCGGCAATCCCCCCCTCGCCCAATCTGTTAGGGTTGCGGAAGCCTGGACCGGGTTAGCGTTGCCTCATCATGCGTTGGGAACGTAGCAGTTGGGCGTGGTGCTGTGGCAGAAGACGGCACCGCAACAGTGGAAGATGACGACTGGAGTGACTGCAGAAAAAATGGCAAAGATGGTGGAGAGTTGTATGGTGGATGAGGTACGATGGGTGCCGTAAGACAGCATGCATACCTGTAAGCAGTATTCCTATTAAGTCACGAGGTGGTCAGCCTACATAAAGCCAAGTGTGTTACAATTGGTTGGCTACGGCCACACATCGTAAGGTAAGCACAATTAAGCATACTTACTGGTTCGATTGCAAACAGCTCATCTCGTTGGTTCAGGAAAGCCTCACCGGAAAGAGGCAGTGCATTTAGATTCCGTTTCTTTACCTAGCGCTTACTTCGACTTCTGGAAATGCTCTTAAGCCAGACGCTTTTACCTTTCCTTTCAATAAATCTTTTCTAAGTGCACTACAGCCTACCTTCCTCGACGACTTCTTTGCAAGAAAAACACTACACGATACTGGATCTCTGTTACGCTCAGAAAGGCCCTTTTCTGTGATATATCAACATGGAGTCACAGTGGGAGCTGGAGTATGAGAAAGTTGAACAAGCCGTTTGGGAAGGATTCAACCATCAACGAACGAATTAACGTCCCCAACTTCCTCCAGCGTACAACTGGGAAAGACAGACGAGGAAGTATTGCCTAATGTGGTGGTACTCTCGTGCAAAAATAATCACGCGAATGCGCCGCCACGAAAAAGACACAGAGACAAGCGCAAGAGTGTTACGCAGTCGGCTTGAGGAGATGGCGGCCGAACAAAAGCCGAAACACAGATTTGGCTTCACAAAACCTACGGCGGAACGCATCATATCTGCTTTTCCGGTGCAACAGCCTGCTCTCAATGAGTCTGTACACCACAGAATTGAGGAAATTCTAGACGAGCCAAAATCGAGACGACCATTCAGGCTGCCAAGCATCAGGCCGCAGAAGACACCTACTGAGAGCCAGAAGTCGGATGATGAGAAATTGGCGGATGACGCACGCGTTGCGGTATTTTGCCACCGAGCCTTCTACGACCAAGCTCGAGGGATTGTCGAGAATTCCCCCGCCGCCATCGAGAATGGAATAAAGCAGCGCCTACTTCTTCATGAGATCGACGCGCGCTTGGGCCCAGGCTCAGGCCCAAACAACACCTTCCTTGCCCACGACGAGGTTGCCGGTCGCATCACGCCGCTTGATCGAAGGTGGAGTACAATCACTCTCAGCCAGGTTTGGGAGACATCCCTTGTAGCGAGATCGTTTGATTTCAACAAGAACGACTATGGAAGCGCATTTGGGAACACCAAGGAAAACGTGCCCGATCTGGAAAAGCTTCTGGATAAATACAGCAACATTCAGACCGGTCAGTACGGCTGTACGTTCTAGATTGACCTAAGGGGCAACGAATTTCCCAGGGCAATCGCTTGGTTCCGTTACCGTCAAATCCAGGACGCCAAATTGTTGCTTAAGGGCTAAAATATCAATTTTCCCGACGGCGCCGCGCCTCTCTGAGAAAAGCCGTCAAAGACATAGCCGCCAGGGAATACAACACAACGTTCGAATGGGGGGATCTCGCTTCTACCGCACTGCCCATGATCATGGTATTCTACTCATGGCCAATCATAGATCTTGCGCTGAAGGCAGCGGAATACCCGAAAACACGTTTCGAACTGACATACGAAGACATTCTCGAGGTCGCCAAGGCACATATCCTTTCCTTCGTCGAAATCAGTGGAAGGGACAATCTGCTGCTCATACCTGAGATTGTTCATAGCGGTCTGGGACTGGGTTACGACATACGGAGAAAAATTGCAAGGAACCCCTTGGATGGGTCCATCATTACTGATCCGTCAGTTGTTGTGGACAGCCGTTTGGACCGAGCCATGATCGAAGTCAGTATCAAATTAAAGGAGAAGTACCCAAGATTGATGTTCTCGGGCTGTACACGTTTGTGCGAAGTCAGAACTCCAGAAGGGCAGGAGATGATTGCGTAGATGACGGACGGGAAGTTGAAGGCAAAGCCAGATCCCAAATCGGACAAGGGGATCTCGCCAAGGTGTCGAGAGATCCATGGAGGATTATATCCGCCATCGGATATTGTCGTCGCCGATGACCCTTTCGCGGAGATCGCTGCACGTACGTGGATTGACGAATACGCAAAGTTGGATCGAAGCAAATGGTTGGACATGAACTATGATGAATGGCTTTTGACAGCAGGAAAGGACGTTCGTGATGCTGTGCGGAAGCTCCAAGGCCCTTTTCTGGCAAACACGGTCTCTTTAACCATGAACAGTGATCTGCACATCCAGTTCCCAGGTCAGTAGGCTCAATTAGTCTGGGTGAATCTGAGATGGGTCTATACAGCGCTAGTTTGGAATGATATTACTTCTTCTGTTTTCCCTCATTGCTCAAGTCCAGAGCTCTTCGTTTATATGATGTGGAAAGCTACTGGAGCATCGACCTGCTTCAAAGCTTCCCCATTCATACATCCATCAAGGTAGCACTCTCCCACAACTTTGAATTGGTCCCCGTGCTCGATTTTGCGCAACAACATGGGAACACTGCAGCCGTAGAGAACGCAGACCAGGTCTCCTTCCACGGCCTTTTCCGTGACCATCCCAACGCGACCTTCGCAGCTTGTCATCAAGCTCAGTGACATTCGAACAACAGTGTCAAAGAACCGGCCATAGAAAGAATCCTGGATGTATTCGTCCTGATTGGGAGCTGAGTGAATAAGAGCAGCTGTCCTTTCATCCTGAACACTTTTCAGAATATGTTCGAGGCTGCCTCCGTCAAAACAGAGCGACTGTGTCGAGTTGAACCATTTTCGAAACTCTTCGTGAACGACTTGTGGGCTTCCTGTAACGAGAAGTAGACATAGATGGATGAAGTCGTTGTAGAAACGCTCTGTAGGCATGGGATATCGCAGATATCGGTCTCCGCGGTCAAGAGCCAAGCTTCGACACATGCTTGTTAGAATCTCAGTTGGGGACCTCGCTCCTTCAGAATGTTTCGAGTGTTGCCGCGAGCGTTGAACGAGTTGCGGGATTCGAGACCGAGCTATGCCATCGATTGCATCGATCACGTATCCATGAGCCACCAGAACTGAACCCTCGAAACTGGCCACCGCTGCTTTGGACCCACATGCCGAGTACCGAGTTGGTTGATCGCCATACTCAAGGGCCTTGGGAGGACGAAGGTTCCCTACAGTAATGCTTGAGCTTTGACTAACCATCAAGGGAATAATCAGAGGTTGTAGTCTTGTCCGCCAGTCGGGCACCCAAGACGGTAGCGACGATCCGGGTGCAGCGCTAAACAAGGAGGCAAAGCTAAGGATGTCCAGCGACTTGTGCTGCGTAATGAAGGACTGAGCGAAGTGTAGATAAACCTCATCGGTATGCCAATGGTAGTTGATCTCGAGGCCATGATTCTCCGTGGAAAGTCCATACAGACCATACAACCGATCGCGGTCATCCGTGGCCTCGTTGGCGCAGAAGTATGCCACTAGCGCCACAAGGGTCAAGGCCAAATCTTTCCCAGGCTTTGAAGTGATTTTCTGAAGTAGCCATGCTCTTCTACGATTCCATGCATGATGAAAAGCAATTGTGTCCTTGAACCCAGCACAGTTGCATCTGTCTGCAAGCCACAAAGCAGCACAAACGGCGGTTCTGCTGACGTTGCGGGTTCCACAGAGAAATGAGATGCTTGAAGATATTATAAACTCTTGTATCGTCCAAACTCTTGTCCACCATTTCCGGAGGAAAAGGTTCCTCAGAGCTACCCAATCTGACTGATGATCGCTCCTCTGTAGAAGTAGGCGCATTTCTTCGTCACTTTGACCGGCTCGACTGAGCTTGTTGAGCAGGCAGACAAAATCCAGAGCACGCTCGCTGTCATCCGATTTTCCACCTAGCCACACAACAGTCTTGTGAGCGCTGCGGTAGATATCTTTCATCCGAAAGACGTGCTGGCTCCTCTCAAGCATATTCGCTTGGTCGATGCATATCGAATCAATCCACCACCATGTACCATCCAGCAGAGTGCCTTTCGATCTCAGGGCCTCTGTGAATGACCGCACTGAATCAAGAGCTGGGAGAAAATTTTCCCCAATCTTGATTTTCCATTGTTTGTCTGGGTCATGCTGGGGCGAGCCCCAAGTGTAAGAGAGAGCGGTGTATTGTATATGAGATCCGTTGACTGGAAAAGTTTCGAGAACTGCGCATACGTAATCGCTATCTTCAACGAAGCGACACATGCGTAGCTCGTTAGGCTGTATGGTTTTGTAGGAATAGTGAGCGACCCGGTCCATGTTGTAGAGGATACGATGTGGCGGGATGGAGAGAGGATGTCTCTTAGGCCCCAAATGAGTCCTATACACTACAAGGACAACGTATATAACCGAGGCAGATCGCAGCGTATAAACGAGGCTGGTTCTCAACTCGCCCGGAGCCATGCGCTGCGCTGCCTGCATGCGGGAAGAAACAAAAGCAGACTGTGCTTGACGCCATTGCTGCAGTGCATTCCGACTGTGCATGAGACCCTTGTTATCGTATGCTTCCACACGTACGTAGTAAGCACTTACTCGGAGTGGACCCCGCTCGCATTAAGCCCGCAAATCTGATTGCGAGGCGGAGACACCCTACCAGCGCCGAGCTTTCCTAGATCACAGTAACAACCTGGCACCATAATCTCCCTGCCTCGCAGAGATGATAAGTTAATACTGTAGCAGAAGACTTATGTGGCTGCAGGCCGGCAATTCTGGCAGATATTGAAAGTGGATCGGCCATGGCAATGGCTTGCAATGCGCAAGACGAGGCTACTGTGTAACAGTGCCCGTCTGCCCTAATTCACGAATCTGTAAATCTATGACTCAGAGTGAAACGGCGCTCCAGTTTTTCGATACAAGAGTATGGAGAGTGGGCAGGGTCGTGGGAAAGTATGGATGGGAGCACCGAGGCTGAGGAGGCACCGAAGTTGAGAAGCGGGGTGCGCTCAATTACCTCGTGGATCATGTGGTGAGATTTCCTGCAACGAAAGCTGCGCCACCTCTCAGCCTGTCAGCTTGGCCGCAGAAGTGTTGGAATGACTGGACAGCTGTCAAGCTGACATGCAGTGCAGAAACTGGGCTGCACTGACAGCTCTTTCTGCGCCGGCGCTTGCCGTGCTACGCCTTTCCGTGTTTGTGCACCTCTGCATGTCTTCGCTGGCGCGCTCCAGTAGCAGCCAGGGTCTAAATACCCAATAGATGACACTTTCGGGAAGCTTAGACAAGCCTAATGAACAGCTCCTGCGGACTATTCTCAACCCAGACATCTTCATGGATGAAGCCCACGCCAAGCCTCTCGCCGATACCATCCCGGCGTTCAACCATCATTACATTCAACAGACACCAGTCCCGTTCCTCAAACTGAGCCCTATCAAAGTATGCTGGGTCCTCCAATAGTTCCTGCACGCTCTCCGACCTGGACAAGAGTATAAAGTCGAAGTGGCATTTACCGGCAACGTTCTGGGTAAGCCATGTTCGATCCAACATTATTGAACCGGCCCATCGACCATCCATATCAAAGATGGCCATGTTGATGCTTGTATTGCCCCAGAGCCTACCATGTGGTCCCAAAGAACGTGGCTCGCTGATGACGAGCGAAAACCTGGCCACAGCGGTTTGACAGGCCAGATACTGCGGATACCGCCATTCTTCCAAACTAAAATCCACAGCGTATCGGAAAACCACGGCTTTAAGAACCTCGTTTGGTGAATCCTGCTCAGGCTCGACGTTCTTGTTCTTGGGTTCCAACTAAGTCGGCCGCCCATATCATAAGACGTCGAGGTACAGAACACGACCACGGTGGCTGATGACAAACCAAGCGGCCTCGGAGCGGACACCAGAGACGTAAAAGTACAAGCCGTGTTCCGATCGAGTCTGCCACCCAGCCCAAGGCCATGTTGGAGCCACAATCGTCATGCCATCGCCGGAGGAGCTGCGGTATACCGACGCAGTTCTTCGAGTTTGGCGCCCTCTCAGTGTCCACAACAACGCCCGGTCCAAGTATGCCTCAGGAAGCCCGTACCAGAATCCTGTTTTCAACGAAACTTCGAGGACGTTCTGGACGCCCTGAAAGGCATTCAGAATGTCTCCTGGAAAGGACAGAGATCGTCCACAGTAGTCGGCTGTTAGGATCTGAAACGCCATAACCGCTCTTGCTCCACTCGAATATGGCTTGCGACTAAGCCGTGCTGCAAGCCCGGCGGGGTCGTCCGTGACCTGCTCGCTGGTGTTGTTCCAGAGATTGCTTCCTCCGTAGATCTTGGCGCCAGCGTCCGCCCCTTCTCCAATGCTGTCTTCGCAAAAGACGCCGTGACTGCACTGGAAGTAAACCTGCGCGTCTGTGAAATGCAGCGCGCGTTGGGACATTTTCTGCTCCTGGAAGGTCCACGCACGCGTGTCCCAGCGCGTCGTCTCCAGCACCTCGCCAAGCGTGTCCAGCGGAACAGATACAGTCAGACCGCCCACTTTCCGCACGTGCTGCCGTACCTGACGAGAGTGCGGTCGAATGCCTGGAAGTCCACTGCATGGCTCGTCCTGGTCGGTGGGAACTTGGTAGGCCGCCACGATGGTGAGAAAAGACTCGGTGTATATCTGGTCAATCCGATAGATTTGGCTCATTTTGTGCTCGTCGTCATCCTGGATGATGCATAGCGCGTCAACCCAGAGGAATCTCTCTCCCATCTGCTGGACACAGGCGATGGCGTCCCGGATGGTCCAAGGGAGTTCATGGAGCTTTTCCTTCAACACGCCTCGCCGCTTCAACGCAGCCACGTTTTGCTTTGTTGTAGTAAGCGTGGGAAATCTCGGCCAACAGTACGACAGCGCTATGTAACGACCATTCGGTGGGCATTCGCAGAGGCAGAAATCTTGGACATCAATGACCAACATATCCTTAACACCATTGAAGGTGCTGCCGCTATCCTCGTGCGCATGCGTGTTTTCGCACAGCCGAAGCCATTCCCGAGCAAGGGCGAAGTCGAAAGTGGGCGGTACTCGTCGGCCGTGAAAGAGATTTCTGGCCCCCACTTTCTCCGTGTCTTCCGCCATCAGTTGCAGGTCGCCAGCGTGAGCATCTTAGACGAAATATCGGGTGTTGGGAATATAGGTGCCAATTCAAACCCGGAAAGCCTTGCCCTCTCGGGATTGGGCAAACGCGTAGCTGAAAATCCAGCATTCCAGCTCTTGACCGGCAGTTCCGCTTTGGGCCAGGTACTGCTGGGGGGTGATTCTCCTCCACATGATGCGCCTGTTGCACAAAGATTGGATCAAAACATCACAGAAAGGGCATTCGTAGCTTTTGGCCAGGATGGTCTCAAAGGTTCCAAGCCTGACAGCTTCGGCGGCGGGTCCAACGAAGCCATTTGTTACCAATTGCACGTGCTTCTCAGCTCGAAAGTAGCCGGCAATATGGAGCGCGTAGTACGTCTCACAAAGTTTTGACTTTGAATTCGGGGTAGATTCCATGGTTGAGGAAGTGGGAAGTGACGAAGGTGAGATTCCATCCTGTTCGACGGTACGACTCCTAGCGCTTACATATATTTGTACCCCACATTTACTGGGCTATAAATAGCCTTGCATTGCTTCCTGGGTGAATATCTAGCAGAAACCTCTTACGTGATTTTAATCGAGTAGTAGAAGTCGTTGAAAAACTGAAACATCCATGTAGCAGACTTTGACATTTATGGGGAGCACGGAGGAAACCTCAAATTTTCGCGCTTGTTTGGCCCTTCTAGATTCGAACAGCATAAAGAGTCTCATGAATTTATACAGATGTATCGAATCCTGAATGGTCTGAGGCTATCTTTCCCAGCTTCATTTGGCTACTGCAAGCTCGCTTCCAACCACGTTCAAAGGGATCTCCATTTAACACAAGGTCTCTTAAACACTACCCCGAACCATACAATTCCCATATCTAAGCACCATAGGGAGCGTGGAGGTCTCTGCGCACATGGGATTGCGCCGCTTCGGAATCAGTGATGAGGCTGGTAGCGTTCTGGACGATACCCTGAATCCTCAAGATATCGGTCAGGCTCACTTCATCCACCTGCTTAGACCAACCCAGCTCGGTCGGAAGACGTTCGTTCTCTACGGTTCTGTTATTACATTGAACCAAAAGCAGCATGCCATACCCTGCTTCGTTGTAGACTTACCGAAGAAATACTCTACCAAGGTCTTGTTGACAGTTGCAGACCCATGATCGCCAAAGACGATGATGGGAGCGGCCACTTCGCCAAGGCTGAAGGCTTCGGTGGATTGGGTGAAGGTGTAATTGGGGTTGGATGCCCGGGATTCGATCTGCCGGTATAGCTTGCTGTTGGCCAGCATTTCTGCAGTGAGGATAGGTTCGGTCCAGTAGACCTTGGACGTGTCGAACACGGTTTGGTTGAAGGCGTGGTTGTTGCCGAGGAAGGCGTCTGTACGGCTAAACCGTAGAGGTTGGCGTTTCACCACAAGACATTGCGCCCTGGCAACAGAGTACTTAAACTTACCTCAAGCTTGCGTCGTGCTCCAGGACGTTGTGTCGGTTGAGGTGGTCACTTTGAAAGGTCGGGGTCAGTATTGGATGCCTGCCGAGAAATGTATGCGGGGCCACTTACAGAGTGAAGAAGGTAGCATTGGGCTCTGGGTTGGCGATGATTGCTTGCTCCCACATGAGAGCCGCCAACGACGTGTTGAAGTTGATGGCTGTGTTCAAAGCACGGATGGCATTCTCCTTCGTGATGTTTCTGCCGTCGTGCGGGAGGAAAGCATGGTTGGCCAAAGTGTTCATCATGGGACAAGGACCTCGAACTGTGAAATGATATCAGCATTCGATGGACGCAGGATTCGATATTCTCCATCAACATACAGTCATTTGGTCCCGGAGGCTTCCAATTATCGTAGAAGCCCTGTCCATAGGCCAGAGCCGGGATGATGATGGTTGAAAAGACAAGGAACTTCATTTTGAGCGGCTTTGACGATGAACGATAACCAGCTGAGATCGGTATAGCGAGGAGAGGTTGGCGCTTCCATGTTCAAACTCAACCTGGAGCAACCCATTTATACCTTGCAACCACAACGCCTGAACAAGGCGTTGCACAGCATGGATACGAGTACAGTATAGGTACGAGTGTACGAACGACGATTACGATGAACGAGTACGAAAAAGTTTAAGGTCCTGGGCCAGTAAAAACGAAGGAATTAATAAAACGCGGCTCGTATCTCGGATACACCCAAGTGCAAACCCGAGACACCTCAAACATCATTGCTTCGCCTCCTTGTTGACCCCGCTGATCGCCCTCATCAATAGACACACTGCTTTCATTGGTTCTGTAGAACTATGTTTGCTTTTGCAAAGGGAAGAGGTTGAAAGAGGTGCACATGCCTGCTAGCAAACATGTTCAAACGGTATGTCCACCAGCTACTCGCATCCCCTGAGCATAACTACATACAGCTTTGGCCCTGAACAGCTTCGTCGGTCATTTTAGTCCGCTCCTATCGGTACAGCAGCCCGAGATTACCCTCTGCGTAACAGCTTGTCGTCCATTGATGGTACAAAACATCATCGATAGATGACCTACCTCTCCTCCCGAACAAGCCCTTACCGGACCTTTCGAGTGGCATGCGCGGGTCGTAGATGTGTTTTACAAAGGTGAATAATCCAATTGGTTCTCAGGAAGAGATCTAGCGTGTGGAAAGTGGGCAGTGTCGAGGGCGGCCGTGGAGACGTTGCCGGTAGCCGTCGTTGCCGAAGTTCCCGTCGGCCAGCGCTAGCACCGGCTTGCTGTACCCATCGATGGCGAGTAAGATTGGGCTTGGTGGTGGAGAGGCGGTGCCGAGAATGCTGCGACAGAGCAATGCCCATGAGGCGGCATCTTGACTTATTTACAACTTCTTCACTTCCACAACCCCCATAGGCGACACGGGATTCCGCCAAATCTTCAACACCTCCAGCCCTCCGACTTTCCCGACCAGCCCATACCATCTCTCCACATCCCTCTCTCCCGCACCCGCAGACAGAAGCGCAACATCCGTGGCCGCAGTCACCCTACTCGGCGGATTTTCCAAGATTTGATCCATGATCAGAATCCTCGAATGCTCCGCCATGGCTTCCCTTAGCCTCTCCAAGATCCGCACGCAGTACTTGTCCGACCAATCATGCATGACGCGGCGCAAAAAGTAGACCAGTGCCCCTACCACGACACTCGGCGTCAGCCAACATCACGCCAGCACCAGGATTGAAGAGGAACACTTACCTTTCTCCGGCTGTTCTTCAAAATAATCCACCACCATCCGCCTAACTCCCTTCAACCCCTCCGCCCCCACCCTCTCCGCATCAGCAATCACCTCCGCCGTATCTTGCAGCACACACCTCTCCACCGGAATGGCAGCGCACTCCTCGCGCATGCGCTCGATGGCCTGGCCCCTCCCGCCGCCCACGTCAACCACCAGCGCCGCGTCCTCAGCCACCTTCGCCGCATTCTCGGCGATGAGGGAAAAGGGATAGGCGCCGTTGATGGGGAGCATGGTGTCGAGGTTTTGCATGGCCACGTTCAGATCAACGAGGCGTTGGCCCTGCAAAATCTCCCAGTAGGACTTGGCCGGCGCCCCGTGGCCCCAGGTGTAGGGGTTGTCGGACGGCTCGAGCGGCGCGGTACGGCCGTGCTTGAGGGCCCAGCTTGGCCAGGCGGTGGCCGAGGGCGCGATGAAGTCGTAGCTGGTGGGGGGAAGTTAACACACAGTTGCGGTGCATGTGTTCGGGAAGGCGAGACTTACTAGCATTTGAAAAACGCGCCTTGCGAGTTCTCGTTGGTGAAGTACCGGGATGCAGCGGTGTGCGCGATCGTGTCCGTGGTGGGCTGGGCGAGGAGCTGTGAGGCGACGAGAGGCCAGCAGAAGCGCCGGATGAGGGAGGCGTCAGCGGAGATTTTGGATGCCAGCTCCGCGTAGGTGATGCTGCCCGTCGGGGGGATGTGCTCCAGGGCGCGCCATTCCATCAGTATGCGCAGGCTCGCGAGCTCTGCCGTCTATGTGGGGTTGTTTATATCACTTGATTATTAACAGGAGGAATGCGGCGTGGATGGACGTACTTGGGCGGCATAGTCAAACGGACGCTCTCCAGGCTCCTCAACCTCGGTGATGATGTTCGTTGCCAGCTGCGTCACGAGTCTGCGCTTGAGCACGGCGTCGGTGCTGGATGGAGGAGCGTCTTTGTATGCGCGGATGGCCGAGGTCAGGTCGCCCGCCAGGTCTTCGAGATTTACAGAGGCCATTGGTTGATTTGATGGCAGCGAGCATATGAGAGTAGAAAGAAAAATTGGGATTTGAAAGGGACGTAGAGTCCTTTATGTCTTTTTCCCCTCAAGGCCGCCGATCGGTAGATCGCCGTTGTCGCAACCACTTACTTTACACGTTGATGCATCCCATTGGTTAACACGCTGGGTATGTATATAATACTATTCAATAAGATCTCTTAAGTGGGGGACCCGCCCCCACGCCGCGTAAGCAACGGTGTAGGATGAAATGGCCCCCATTACTCATCTCCATGTATACCTCACACCTTCTGCGGCTTCTGGGCATAGCATACGTACATATCGTGATAGGCATGAATCTTCGAGTTCTTCACATCCGCCTTGATCTTCGCGATCCATACCTGCGCCTCGTCGAACGAGTAGCCCAGCACGCGTGTCAGCATGGCCAGCGTCCAGTTCTCGACGCCTTCCAACAGATGCAGCCTGCTCCACTGGCCTAGCTCCTTCAGCTTGGGGTCTCTCGGCCACGGGCCCGTGGGCCACTTGAATTCGACCTGCGTCACGTCCGCCCACTCGCCGTCCTTCAACCAATCCTTCATCCTGTAGATGACATCGCCCGGCTTCCCGATGCGCTCGCACACGTCGGCGCCCAGCCCATCCAGCTGCACCAGTGCGCAGTCGTCGGGCAGCGAACCGTCGGGGCTGTGGAACTTCCTGCCCATCTCGACATGCTCAATGTAGCCGCCCGGCTTGAGGCAGCGGAATGCCTCGCGGTAGAAGCGCGGCCAGTCGGAGATGCAACCGAACAGCGAGCGCACGTGTATGTAGTCGAAGGTGTTGTCTCGCCATGCCCACTGGCCTTCGTTCGCGTCGTCAATCTCGAAGCGGCAGTTTGGCGGGACAAACGACGGCTGCGTGGGCGAGAGGTCCGTTCCCACGACATCGGCTTCCGGGTGGGCGTCGGCGAAGTCGCTGATACACAGTGAGTCGTCCATATATCACTCTACCGCGAGGAGGGAAGGGGCATACATGGCCCAAATCCCTGTGCCGCACCCCACATCGAGCACCTTTCCAATTTTCTCGGGTAGCGGGGCCAGCGCGAGCTTGCCGTCTTGTGTCTTGAGCCACAGGTTGTGCGCAATGTCAAGGTGGTCCTGGGCTCTCTCGTCGTTGGGGCCCCAGTATTCGCCGTCGCGGTAGGCGTGGTAGCGTCGCCCGTTCTCGAAGCGGTAGCGGTAGATGCTGGAGTGCACGCTTGTCGTTTCGCTGTCGAGGTCGCTGTCCTCGATGCCGCTGTCGGCAGCGTGCACATCCACGGCGAGGTCGTTGACCATTGTGGAGGGAGTGAGGGAAGCGGTAAAATGAGGGCGGCGGTTGATTCCGGCCATGCGCTTTATAGGTATGCCAAGCAGGTGGTCTCGCCATGGTGGACCTCTGCGTGGCGATGGTTTCCTCTTCCAGACTCCACAATATCCGCAAGTCCCGATTCATAAGCGATAGCCGACGCATGTTGACGATTCTAGAGTGGCCACCGCGCTGTGCCGCATGCGTTCTCCACCGTCGGAGTCGAATCAGCCCGTGATCTGCAATCACGATTGTAAAGAAAAAAAACCAAAACAGGCTTGAGTTCTGTTTACTACTCAATCTCTCTACGCTAATCCGGCCGACCTCTCCCTTTCACTAGTGGTAACCCATCCAGCACCAAGTCAAGCCCGCAGTGTCCAAGCACTGGACATCAGACGCGCCCTGTTCGATGGCGGACCGGATGCCCGGGGAGCAAGCATCGTAACATTCCCTAGCACACCACGTCGAAAATCAGCCATGATTGCTTCTTCGTTACGTGGAGACGGGTCAGAGCCGCGACGACGTACCGGGCACTGTTGTAAGTGGTGAGGTGACCCTTGAACCAACCACGGCCTCCGCAGTCCATGCCGGCCCAGTTGCCGGTGCGGTATGAGTCCAGGCAGCCCTTCAGGGCATTTTTATCGACGTCGCCTATGTGCCAAGATTAGAGATAGAGAAGGAAATGTGCGGAATGGAGCGAAGGCAATTGATAAATGACGGATGGTGGAGGACCAGGCGTTCGCCTTCTTTCGGCTTAGCGCATGTTGTAGTCTACTTATCTGCACCTCGTGCTTCTTCATAGACAATACAACCACTTCTTCGCGCTTCATCAATAAACGAACCGTACTCCCTAATGTTGGTGTTGGGGTCGCCTAGGACAGGCGCAGCGCAGGCGATGACGGTGATGGCCAGGGCGGGGGAGTGCATGGTGGATGTGGTGTGGGTAAATGCTTTTGAGAAGTCTGTGTGCTTGCTTTCGAGGGTGGTTGGAGATGAAAGTCTGGGGGGCACCCACGGCCTTTTTTATATTCCACCCACGGCATGTGACGGGGTCCTGTTAAATGGAGAAAAAGACGAACGATCGCCCAGTTACTCCAACTGGACTGGGGGGCCTATGTACCCCCCTCCCTGCTGCACGGCGTTGGCAGCCAGAAGGTAGAAATATGGCTTTTATCCAACAGGTCCGTATGCGTTTTCTTCTGTGGGATTATGCTGGAGCCTGGGGGTTCAGTGAACGAGTATTGAATTTTGGCATGAGGAGCGATAATGGGGTTCACCTGGTGGGCACGCCTTATTGTCACTCAGCTGACTGAGAGCTATGGTTGTATACGCGTATTCAACACACCGCTCTCACGTGTTGCCTGAAGATGTGATGCTTAGTATGGTGTCAAGGCTGTATTGCCGCCTTGCCTGCCTTGTCTTGCTGAATGTTTGACTGAAAACTTGCACCGCGACCGAAACACGAACCTTTCTGGGGTAAATACCAAACACAACTCGATTCATATTTTTATTGACCAAATTTAACCTTTTGTCCCAAACCCAACTCTACAGACCATGCAGGTCAACGATTTTATAATAAATTTAATTATTTTGATATTCTATCGATACCTAAGAGTTAAGCTTTTAAAAGGGTAATGGAATATACTTTTATCTTAATGTTGTTGAAATAATAAGGTGTTGTTAAAGTAGAGAATTTAGTAGAGAGAGTTGGGTTTGGGACCAAAGGTTGAAATCCGTCAATAAGTATCTAAATCGAGTTGTGTTTGGTATTTACCCCAGCTCTTCTTAGGTACGGCTCGCCTATCATTTTTACTCGTCAGGCCAACCAGACACAAGCCGCTCACCGCTAGCGCCACATGTAACCTTCCATGCAAGCATCCCGTCTTGGCCACTTCACCTTCCACGGCGAGACAGGGCCAACAACCACCCACGAGGAACCATGGCACATAGCCCTCCCATATGTGCAGAAGAGGATGGAGGACGCGCATACTCCTCTCTCGAGTGTCACTATTCTGCGGTGGAGCGGCAAAATCAAGTTGGGAAAGGAATGGAACATGATATAATCTACATTGTAGCTGGCTATCTACAACCCTACGGATCATTGCCACCACAGCCGCCGCTGGACGGACCATTCGCTCCCTTTTGAGCCTTGTTGTTGTCAAAACACTTGGCATTGACCCAAATGGGCGTGTGAAATGACACCTTCCACTCGTTGCCGTCATCGTCGGGCTCGTCGTAGTACTCGAAGTTGTAGCTGGTCACACCAAGGCCGAGGCAGCTCTTGATGCTCGGCAGGAGCAGCTCCTGGCCAAAGTCGTACGTCAGCCAGCCCTGGCCCTTGATCTCGTAGGAGCTATAGACGCCCTTGTACCAGCCCTTGCACGACTGCTTCTTCTCCGTGGCGGGCGGCCAGGGGCGGTTGGTGCGGGCGGGCTCAAGCTTATACGTGTAGGCGCCTTCGATGATCTCGCCGCCAAAGCGCCAGCCCAGCGGGTTCTCCGAGTCATTGCCATCGCAGTCGTCAACGATTTTCTTGAACGTCTTCTTGCAGTCGTCGACGTCCATCTCCAGGATGGTATCGCCCACTGACAGGGTGAAGCTGTGCTCGTCGGGCGTCTTGGTGCGGTACGACTCGGAGTAGGACCAGCCGCGCTTGTTGCCGTGGCGTTTGTTGGCGTTTTCACAAAAGTGCTCGTAGTTCTCGTGCGCGGCGTGCGAGCTGACGTAGCCGTGCGAGCCCTCGTCCTTGTAGCATTTGGCCGATTGCTCGTCATTGCCCGACGTGCACAGCGGATCCTCGACGCCCAAGATGTCGGAGCGAGCATCGATGACGGCAGTCAGGGCAAACGAGGCCATGGTCACGTGGCCCTGCAGGTTGGGATGGAATATTTTGCCGACTGAGTCGGGCAGCTGGGTCGCCTTGTCAGGCAGCTGATCGGAGATCCACCCGACAAGTCCGCCAGTTTTGGGGCAGTTGGGTGAAGAAGGGGTACCCCGCTTGGCCATGCTTGAAAAGAGGGCCAAGTTGTTGTTGGGGACGGCGGCGCTGCTGAGATTGGCGGCCGGACGGGGCCCGAAGACGTCCTCAGGGGACAAGCCTCTCTTGTCCACGTCCACCGAGACGTGAACCCGCGTGGTATCGAACTTGTAGAACTGCAGGTTTGAGTTGGACTTGTCCTCGGGATCTGGAGACGCATTGGGCTCGCAGAACTGGCCGCCAACAGTTTGGGGCCAAGCATCCCAGTCCGAGGTGACCAGCTTGCCCTTGTTCCAGCTGGACGCCATGTCGTCGACCACGCCCTGCATGACCTTGTTGGCTTGCACGACAAGCTTGTTGAAGCGCTTCCGCTGGGCCTGGGTGACGAGCATGACAGCCGTGTCGGACTGAAATGGGAACGTCCATGACTCGTCGTCGCACTCGTCCGTGGCCGTGTTGAAGAACTGGGCATACAGGCTGTACACGACAACGCTGTCATCGTTCATCTTCGGCTTCAGTGCAGTGAGCACGGCGCGCACATTATCCCCGAGGATGTTGTCAATGTTGTCTTGGGCTGTGTTGATGGCAGCATTACACCCTTTCTCGGTGGCGCTGGCTAGCAGGATGCAGTCCTTGATGATGGATGACTGTGCCCGTCAGCATGTTGGCTTAGTTGGGTACAGGGCAAGAGGCTTACCAGACACAGATCGTTGCCGCCCGCCGTCAGCATGACAAGGTCCAGGTCCGTCTTCAGTTCCTGGACTTGCTCGTAGATCTCCGACGTGACAGCGCCCGAGCAGGCCAGATAGTAGAAATTCTTCACCGTGGGCCCCAGGAAGCTGTTGACCAGCGACACGTACGAGCGGTCGTAGCGGGAGCACTCGGCGTCGACATCGAGATCAGAGACAAGGTCGCCCGCGCCGATGCCTGCAGTGTAGCTGTCACCCACGGCGGCCCAACGCTTGACCCAGGAAAAGTCGCGTGGGTCATCGAGGCGCTTGCGAAGGGCAGCTGGAGGATTGGCAACGACAGCACTGGCGCGCGAGAGCAGCAGCAGGAACTCGCTGCCGTTGTACAGGGTCGAGAGCCGCATGGCGAAGGATGGGAGGAGAAAATGACAAGTTGCGGACTCCCCGGAGGCGTTCGAGGGCTGACTATTCAACTTGATGGCGACGCCGCGATCATCAGTGCCTTCCCGACTCGCGAGATCGGCAGTGACTCGCGAGCTCGGGCGTAGTTGGCCCTGGTAAAATTTCTCAATACGACTGTGCCTCTCATCGTACGTCTGGCACATGGTGTTTGGCCCCCAACCGGCGACCCGGCTCCACAGCTGTTGCCTTTGGCTTGGCTACGCGCTTAGTGCTGTGCCGCATGCCTGTTATGGTATTATTATATATGGGTCGTGCCGCTTGGGTGGGTCCCGAATCACTGTTCCGGGGCGGTGGGTCTCTATCGCGTGGCAGCGCCTAACGCGGCTCGGGCCATATCAGACGGTGGCCGCGATGCTGTCGTGCAGGCCGGTACATGTTGTTGGACGTAATTGCCGGTGCCCTCGACCTCAGTCAACTTCCAGCTTGTTTTCCTGCCTGCTGCCCTCGAAGCCGCTGTCCTGCACACTTCTCGTCCCTTTGGCATTTGCCGCAAACCATCATGCATCGCATCATGTCCCTTCTTTTTACCCTGGCCGCGGTTCTCCCAGTCGGCACGGCGGCATTTGGCTGCACGCTGCCAGAGACATTGGCCAGGATGCAGGCTCAGCTCAATGCCACCACCTCCATCAATGCCACCAGCGATGTCATGGCCAATGCCAGCGCCAGCGCTGCCCTGGACAAAAGATGGTTTACCGTCATGGAAGACAACGAGCGGCCGTTTCCCATAAGGTGGCCCAACAACGAAATGGTCTTCTGCTGGAGGAACAGCGACGCTGAGTCGAAGCTCCAACTGCTGATTCCCGCAGCCTGGAACATCTGGCGGGCTGCCGGCGCCGACTCGCGCCTTAAACTGAGGTTGGGCGACGAGTCGGTTTGCACCGAGGCGAAGAAGACGGACTCGGAGAACCGCAAAGACATCCTCATGATCGGGGCCAATTCCAAAGGCGCACTGGCGGCGACGGTTGGGCTTGTTTCTGAAGAAGACCCGGATTTCGACAAGGGGCCTCGAATGGACCTCGACCCAAACCCCGACATTTCCCTCAAAAACGCGGCTTCCAACATTGCACACGAGATTGGCCACGCCTGGGGCTTTTACCACGAGCATCAGCGCCCCGACGCCTGGGACCGCGACATGTACAACGGAGCCACTGGCGGGCGCAACCAGTTCAAATTCAACTGCGAAAACCTCAACGCGTTTGAGGACTGGTATGCGAGCATGAAGAATCGCCCGGTCGACCCGTACCAGCAGCCGTTGACCCTGGACGTCGCGACGGCCTGCACAAGCTACGGTGCCGCCCTCAGGCTGAAGTTCTACACGGCTGCTGAGATCCTTCCCGTCGTCGCCGAGTTCAAGGGCGCCGAGTTTGGCGGCCCAGAAGGATCCGGCCAGGACCCTAACATCGACTGGAAATCCATCATGATGTATCCCACCACCATCGGCGCCAAAACTCTGGAAGACGGCACCAAGGCCAAGGTTCTTGTCCGATCAAACGGCGAAGACATAACTCCGAACCTTGTGCCGAGCCCCAACGACGTGGCTCAGCTGATGGCAATGTACCCGCAAGAAGGTCAGCTGAACACCTACGCAAGTAGAAACTGATGGTAGATGCTAACTCTGATGCAGGCCCGGATCCCGCGCCTTGTTTTTACTGGCAGGAATGTTACCCCAAGCAGACACTGTTCCTGAAAATGCGGATGAAGAAGTTCAAGTCATGCAGCTAGTCTGCTTTCCTGTTTGCTTGGGCATCTGCGTCGGACTAGGACACAAGGACTGTAGCTTTAGAAACGTGCCAAGAACAATACAAGCAATTTTAGCCCTTACAGAGAGTCGTGACCAGAATATCAGGTGCAGTGCCCAATCTCCGCAGCCGCGGCATCTGCACGCACGTGGGAACATTATGCGGAGCTTGCTGAAAAGATGGGTGGCCGTGCGGTGCCGAAAAGGTCGCTTTGCCAGGTGACGGCCAGAAAGACGGACGGGGTAAGTAGGTATCATCGCGTGATGTTCAGAAGGCGGCAGAAAGTTGAAGCGCCGGTTGATCAATTTGCAGAGCTCACTCCGCCCCGCACCTCATTAAACTCGGCCCCAGCCCAGGCAGCCCCGCTGGGCATGTGGGACCTCGTATACCTAATAGTCGGATGGGAAAGTTTCAAAAACCTGCTAGTAACTAATAAGTAGGCGGCAAAAACGGCGGAGAATATTGAGTTTGACAGCGGCCGAAGCCGGGGCCCCACTGTCCCGCCTTGAAGGATCCAAACCCGGTAGCGATCTTGCCTTGCTTTAGCTTTGGACCGTGCGTGGTACATGCAGATGGTACCTGCAGATGGTCCCTGCAGCTTCCGAGCATGACGGGAAGGAAGGACCCACTGGGCGCTTCGGTTGCCAAGCACGCTCGGAATTGATGCCACCGAGATTCCGCCTCATCACAACTACCCACACCTTTGGCCCCATCGGCCGACTCGTGGAGACGGTCAGCCGGCGGCGTGGTTGATGGTCGGCAGAAGGGTGTCGGCAGTCGCCATGGCTGACTGGCAATTGCATGTCTTGTGTCTCCCCGCTGCTGCTGCCAATTGACTGACATTGTCTTTGTTCCATACCCGGATACCTTGTCCTTGATTGCAACCATGGCGCCTCTGCATTTGCTGACAGTTCTGTCCTTCCTGCTCACCTCTGGCTCTGCGCGGTTAGCAGCCGTGGACGCGATAGGACGCCTCCTCATCTCCACCGTTGCTGAAGAAGACGACAAATACACGTGCAGTGAAACCAAGCTCTGCGAGATTGGGTGCTGCCGAATCGGCGATGATGGTGCTGGAGTCTGCGGCCTTGGTGAAGATGCTCCCTCCCTCGGCCTTTTGTATGTCCCATGCTGACAGTGAACAGGCCCGTCATTCTGCGGCAATGGCAATTGCACGTCGACTTGTGATTACAAGAGTGAGTGCGACCCTGGCTGGGGCATGCAGTGGTCCAACGCATCCACCTGCCCGCTGAATGTGTGCTGCAGCGACTACGGCTTCTGCGGCACCACCAGCGACTTCTGCGGCGACAAGGCCGTCATCTCGCCGTCCTGCGGCGGCACCAGCTCGGATGCGCGCACCATTGGCTACTACGAGGCATGGAACCTGGACCATGAGTGCGGCAGTAAGAAGTCACCCCGACATTGCCCTTGCTCTTTGCAGTGACGCTGACTGAGGGTTAAGCAATGGAACCGGAGGACATACCGCTGGGGTACTACACGCACATCAACTTTGCATTCGCCCTGATTGATCCCAAGACATTCAAAGTTGCACCCATGAATGAGAGGACAGGGTCACTGTACCAAAGGGTCACCACTTTGAAGGCGCGGCAGCCGCACCTCGAGGCCTGGATCGCTCTCGGCGGCTGGTCCATGAACGACGCCGACCAAGCAACAAAGACGACCTTCAGCGACCTGGCTGCATCGGCCTCGGCGCAGGAGACCTTCTTCAACGATCTCGTCAACTTCATGGACAAGTATGGCTTTGATGGAGTTGACATTGATTGGTAACGACCGCCGAGCCCCAATGACAACTTATCTGACCAAGCCGCAGGGAGTATCCCGGCGCCGACGACCGATCTGGAAGGGATGAAGACTATGAAAACTTCGTCAGCTTTCTCAAGAATCTCCGGGAGGCGCTCGACAACAGCGGGCACGCCACGCAGTTCGGTCTTTCCATCACCATTGTACGTGCCCGCGGCCGGATGCTTGCTTCTCCGCTGACATTTCTGCAGCCGTCTTCGTATTGGTACATGCGCAACTTTGACATTGTCAAAATCGACCCCATCATCGACTGGTTCAACGTCATGACGTACGACATCCACGGCGTCTGGGACAGCACCGTCGAGTCACTTGGCTCCTTCGCCATGGCGCACACCAACCTGACCGAGATTGACCTGGCACTCGACCTCCTCTGGCGCAACAACATCGAGCCGTCCAAGGTCAACATCGGCCTCGGATTTTACGGGCGCAGCTTTACCATGGAGGACCCCGACTGCATGTCTCCCGGATGCCCTTTCTCCGGCGGTGCGGACCCGGGGCCCTGCACCAACACGTCCGGCGTCCTGTCGACTTTCGAGATCAAGGACATTATAGCAAACGGGGCTACAGTCACGCTTGATGAGGCCGCCGCCGTCAAGATTGTCACTTGGGATACCGACCAGTGGGTGTCTTACGACGACACGGAGACTTTGGCCATGAAGGTCAACTACGCCAACTCACTGTGTCTTGGAGGGTAAGTCATTTTCCCTGGCTAATGCCTGGTTTTCACACGCTCACGGGGTATTTGCAGAACTATGGTATGGGCCATTGACCTGGACAATGGGACAACGATTGATGAGCTGGGAGAGAACTTGAACAGAGAAAAGGAAGTGGTGTACACTGAAGATGAGCTTAATGGGGATGTGGGAGATCTGGGAACACCAATGTTGAACACTACTACGGCGTCGTAGTAGGGATTCGTATACTTTCAAACTAAGCGTAGCATCCAAATCCAAGTCATTGAACAATCCGAAAACCTTTGCACGTGAGCCCCAACGATGCTCGCCTAAGCAGCAACGTCTCATTTCCCTTGACTCTGCACTAAATCTTAGTCTCGGCGATATGCCAACCGGTATCGGGAATGCTGCTCGGATACAGCTTGGCCATGTCAGGCCAGGGGAGAGTGGAGACCGGAAGCGCGGGGCCAGCCGGGTGGATCCACGCCGCAGTGGACCCTGGTGTCTGGCTGGTTTATGCCTAATTTAAAGACTCCGAGGAGGGTCCCACTTGAAGATCCGTGTGCTGAGAATCATGGCACAGCGGGGCCGTCCGTTCCAGGCAAGTCATGGACCCTCACTCGTACGTTGGATCAATATTGCCCATGGAAAATTTCCTGCGGCACAGCGGAGAGGCATATGCGGGTTGGGGGCGGAAATCAGCAGCGTCTTCGCCAAATTCTTTTCCTTTTTCTAGCTGCTGGAACCCCCTCCTGCTGTGGACTCTACCACAGCCCGCCAAAATGCGCTCTGTCCTCCTACCCATCTTGTCAATTGTTCTCCAAGCCGGCGCGAGCCCGCCGCATCCCAATGGACGTCTCAAGCGGGCAGCTACGGGGCTCACGAGCCCTGACCAGCCCACAATGACAGGTACTATCAGCTCATGCAACCTCTGGTACACTGTGCAGTCCGGCGATTCCTGCTCCTCCGTCCAGGAGCTGTTTGGCATCACCCACAAGCAGTTTCTTGCCTGGAATCAAGCCGTTTCTGACGACTGTGCGACTAATTTCTTAACCGACGAGTCTTATTGTGTGGGCGTTTCGTCGTCGACAGCGCCTGCCACAACTTCGTCATCCACGGAGAAGACTTCGGCACCGTCCGGCACAGACATCACGTCTACAACTGTCGCTGGGGAGAGCAGAACGACGCACTCATGCCCCGACAAGCCGACCATGACGGGCGTTGTGAGCAACTGCAACTCCTGGTACAACATTGTCTCGGGCGATGATTGTGACAGTGTGCCGGCAGCGTTCAACATTACAAGAGAGCAATTCTTGAAGTGGAATCCCGCCGTCTCTTCCGACTGCGCGACAAACTTCTGGGAGAACGAGGCGTACTGCGTTGGCACAGGAACAGCAGCAGTGTGCACGCCCACCCAGGCTCCTGTCACCACAGCCATGAACACAACCACCGCACCGCACACCACAACGCCACCTGGAACCTACTCAGCCCTGTCGTACACGACGGCGAACTACACGCCCGTGGCGGTTGACACTGCTTGGCCACCGTCCAAAACACAGGCCGGACAGCCTTCCTACTGTAAGTCCGCCCCAGGTGGTTGAAGTTTCAAAAAGACTGACACAATCAGGCAACAAATGGCATCTGGTACGTCGAGGAGATAGCTGTGAGTCCATCAGGGGTCGTTACTCGAGAAGCATTACGGTGCAGAATCTGTAAGTGTAACACGGCGACACTCTGGAGCTGCTGCGGGCTAACAAGCGTCAAAATAGGCTGGAGTGGAACCCTGCATTAGGAGACGACTGCTCAGGTCTATATATCAACTGGTGGTTGTGCGTCGGAGTTCAGCCGCAAACGTCCGTCATCAACACGGAGGTGTACACGAGCACCTACACGTCATGGACTGAGACGCCTCTGCCATCCGTTGACTACAGCTTCACCCCTACCCCCACTCAGTCGGGCATTGTAGAGGGGTGCCAGGCTTTCTACCACGCTAAAACGGTATGTTGTAACGAGCAGCACGTACCAGACAGTGCGACTAACGTCTCTTTCCTAGGGTGACACGTGCGGCAACATCACGTCCAACCTGGGCTACATTAACGAGGAGCAGTTGCACTCCTGGAACCCCGCTCTTGGCTCTAACTGCTCTGGCCTGATTCCCGGAAATTACTACTGCGTGGCGAGCTTCACGGCGCTCCCAATGCCCGCCACGGTGACGGCCACGCCGACTGCAACTCAGTCTGGCATCGTGTCGAACTGCACTGCCTGGTACCAGACAACGCCCGGAGATGATTGCGACCTCATCCCGGACATGTTCCCAGTCTTCACCAAGGAAGAATTCTTGTCATGGAATCCCGCTCTTAAATCCGACTGCTCTGGAATGATCGTAGGTGCCCCAAGACGACGCTGGAGTGATGCAAGCTGACATTTTGCGAACTGAAGATTGGCGACTACTATTGCGTGGCCATCCCTGGCACTGCCACTACGCAGACGAAGTACACCTACAGCAGCCTCACAACCGCCACGGCCACTGGAGGCGGGCCACAGCCCCAACAAACCGGCATCACCAAAGCCTGCTCCAAGTATTGGTTGGTGGGCCAGAATGACAACTGCACCACCATAGCCGAGGCAAGCTCCATCACGGAGTCAGACTTTATCAGCTGGAATCCGGCAGTGAAAGCTGACTGCAGCGGCCTCTCCGGTGACTACTACGCTTGTGTGGGCGTCGCCTCCAATTCAACCTCGTCTATGCCCATAACCACGCCTTTTACCACCCCATCAAGCTCAACGGCACCCGCCTCCTCTTCTGCTGGAGGCGTTTCCACCCCATCGCCTGTCCAGAGCAACATGGCCTCGGGCTGCCGGAGGTTCTACCGTGTGCAAAAGGGCGACACTTGCTACGACATCGCAACTGACGCCGGCGTCAAGCTGTCGGACTTTTACAACTGGAATCCGGCGGTTGGTGACGACTGCAGCGATCTTGAGACGGATACTTTCGTGTGTATTGGTGAGGCGGGCATGGCGACAACCATTACAAGCGGCACTCCGGTGCCCACTTGAGCATGTAGACTAGGAACAATAGTAGTAGTAAACAACTTGTCTTTGCCAGACCTACGATCGAAAAGAGTAGATCTACTATGAGAGCCCTGAACCTAAGCAAGGAATTAAAGGATAGTTTTCCAACATGTCAGCAACCCAATACCCAAGCTCTTTACCTTCCCCCACCACTCTCCTCCAAAATCGAGAACGTTCATTTGCACGACCAAAAATTTCACCACCCCAGCGCACCATTTGGGCGCCTTTTCGATCAAACGACTCGAACCAGGACTCACCGACTACAAACTCGACAAACCCCAACCGCCTCTCGGCTACGATGGAGTCGATGACGCCCAGCCATGCGGCATCCAACGCCGGGCCCGCCGGCACTTCGATCCAATCCCCGAATGGAGCACCGCGTCCACCAGTGCGTCCACCGGCCGCCCATCGCGGGGCACTCACAGCGACAGCCAGTCGCAGCTCTCGCAGCCCCGGCAGAGCCAGAACGCTGCGGCACACGCGCTCATAGGTGGGGTGCGGGGGGATGCTGGTGGAAAAGGCATAGATGTTCAGGCGAGAGATTTGGTCGAAGCGACGGGGGAGGAGCACGGCGCGAAGGAGCGTGATTTGATTCGGCTTGAGGAAGTCATGTTTGAAATTGTCGGGGAGCGGCGCCGAGAGCTCGCGTGGGTGGAAGGTGTTGGTCGAATAGAGGGTGTCGACGCTTTCAAGGTAGCTGTCGGAAAACAAATAAGCGCCATTCAAGCACATGTTTCAATCTCTTCTGCTCACCCTTGTCGGCACACCAGTAGCCATCTGGCGTCAATGGTGCAGTCCCTGACATCGCTGCACTCTGTATCGCGGCCGACAATGCACCCGTCGTTCCACCACAAGCGATATGGGTTCCTGCAGCAGGCGCAGCTCCGCGAGATCCACCTCTTCCCATTGCTCCGATCGTCGTGATAATCAGCGCCCTGCAGGCGGGTTCTGTTGCGAGGTGGCGTCGCCCAACCAGCGTGCCCGGCCGCTCCGGGCTTCGGCGGGTACTGGTATCCCAACTGTACATGGACGACGCGGTTCCCAAACATGTAGCAGTAGATGAGCTGACGGATTTCGAGAGGGAGCCTGGCGAAGAAGGCTGATTGGGTCTGAGGATGCGCCACCAGCCCGTTCTCGGGCGTGGGCGTGATGGGGCGCGGCCGCGGGCACGGCAGCGTCGGGATGCTTTTCTCAGGCGAGTCGTCGTCATCTTCCGTCACATCCTTCGTCACCTTTTTCTGCCTCTGCCACTTTTGAAGCCAGGTTTCCAGACGGGGGAGCATCTTTGCGAGGAGTGAAGCGTCGAGAAGTAATAAGCGTCGCAAAGTACTAGCCGTGCGATATATATATAATGTACAGCGGCGCAGCAGGGACGGAAAATAATAGCGGGGCAGACCCAATTAATAATACGTGGCGCACGGGTGTACCCGCGAGTATATTCCGACCTTATTATTATGTACAGAGCTTGCTAATAAATGTTATAAATGAGGCGATCAGGCGCCCTCCTACCGCCTTCGCCTCTACTACCGCTGCCTCGTCGCCTCTACTACCTTTGCTATCGCTGCCTCGTTACCTCTACTAAAGCCGACAGCTAACTAGTTACTAGCCTAATACCGCCCGTATATCCCTTGCTACCGCCTCAGCGTCCCTATACTCCCGCGCCCAGCACCTCAGCACCACTCCCCCTAGCGTCTCGTCCTCGGCCAATACCTTACCCGCCTCGGCCCGCCCCAACCGCCTCCCCGCCATCAACTCGCCCACCAACGCCGCCCAATCCGCCAGGTCGCCTTCCACGCTCGGCGTACACGACTTCATTCTCGTCGCGGAACGCAGCGCCCGCAAAGCCAGCCACGGCCACGGGTAGCGCATCGTTGTTGTTGTCGCCGTCGTCGCCGCCATCGGTGGTAGTGGTGCGCCCCAGCCAGCACGCGTGGACGCCCAGGTCCACCAGGATGACGCCGCGCGAGTGCACAAAGGAGAGCGCGGCCAGCAGCTGGAGCGCCCACTGACAGATGAGCGGCCGGAAGCGCGGGGCGATGTTGCTGGTTGCAGTGGCGCCTGGGTACAACGTGTGCGCGTGGGTAGCGAGGAAGGCGGCGAGGGGCGGGCCGGCGGGGCGGGCGAGGACGGGGAGGCCGGTCCAGGGGTCGCGGCGGAGGAATCTGGCCAAATGTGATTTAGCAGGTGTGGGTTGCGCACAATGGTGTACATACCGGACGATGTGCGGGTTGTCACCGCCCAGCAGCTGGCTGTAGACAATGCACGTCTTGACGCACGACGTCGTCTCTGACTGCGAGCGCCAGTATGCGTCGGCGCTGTCGTCGCCGTCGTAGGAGCCCGGCACTAGCATTACCAATTTGTCGTTTAGCTCTAGTGCCGCAAGGCCTGTGTAGAGCTCGGCCTAGCAGCCGGGCTGGTCGTATGGGATCGGGAATGGTCGCGGCTCGTTGGGGGGCGTGGGGGCCCTGAAGAATGAGTGCCTTGGCCCGATGTGGCCGAATCTTGCCATGGTTGTTTGGGTTGAACGGACGGAAGGTGGCTTCAGGAAATCTCGCTCACTTAAGTAAGGTAGATGTTGGGTGACACGTGAGCTTGTGTGACTAGGGCTTCATCCTTGATGCAAGGGGACCTAAAAATAAATTGCCAATCATTACCCAGTATACCGCCCAAGCGTTGACGGAGGCAGGTTCATACACTTGTCTGTTCTGCCCAGCTTCACCTTCTATATCTCTCCGTTTTGCCACGCCTATTATCGTGCGCCACCTCAGCGTGAAGAGCGGGCTAAGCTTCCGAGCCTGTTCCAGCGCCTTCAAGTTGTCTCTCGCGCTTTTCACCACCATGTCCAGCTCAGATCTAATGAACCTAGGCCACTCCAACCTCAGCTCAGATGTATCGCCTGTCTGACGGCGATACCAGTCGTTAAATGTGGTTAAGAGGGAGAGAATGCCATTGTAGACATCACAAAACGACGTCCATACGGTGTCAAGGTTCATGTAGGCAAAGACCATGCCAATCTCGCGAGCCATTAGCAGCTGCTCATCGCCTGCTACCGCTCCGGCGAACTTAGGAAGGCTGACGGCTGTAGAGCCGTCGAACAGCCGCCCCTCGTGGCCGTTGGGCCGCGACAGTAAAACGGTCATCCTATCCTCATGCAGCTTCAATCCGAGCTCATCTATAACCAGGTGGGCGAAGCTGTTGTCCAGACCGTGTGAATTGCCCCAGTTTACACGGCCTATAAGGATGTAAGACTCGACCCAGATGACTGAGCGGCGCCGCTACGCCAAATTCAATAGCCACAGGGTGAAGAATCGACCAATCGTTTAGGCTTCGAATACGTGCTCCGTCTAATACGTCTAGTGGTACGTTTTCCCCCGGACGAACTAGAACGGGTTGTTCGCTATTCCTCCCGATTTTAGCCATGGGTACACCTCATCAAATGTCAGGAACTACGCCACACCGAACGACAGGCAGGTTGCAGAGCTGTTGTAGAAGTACTTTTTAACACCTGTCCAGCGCGACGTGTCCCAATCTTTCGTGGTTTGGGGGTATCTGTAGTAGTCCGGATACGAAGGGTATTTCTCCAACAGGATAGTGATGAAGTCCCAGAAGTTGACTTCCTTGTCTCCCATGCTAATTTTATCCGAACGTTTATCCCACTAGTGCTGCTGAGTCTCATCGGGACAAGTATCATCGGTGCAGTTAGGCTCGGCCCACCGCTTCCATAGTGATCCCAACAGGGGCATGCTCCCAAACATGTCCTGGCTGCAACGTCGTCAGCCATTAATACTTGACCGGGAAAGGGAATCTTACTCTAGCGGCAACCATACGCATCCACAGCAGGGCATAAGCAGGGCTCCAAAAACCGTGCAGCTGCCACAGTCCCCGCACATAATTCCAACCCCGAACGTGTTATATTTATCTGAGCGAAGGAGATCCCCTACTAACGGGAGGCGACCGCCATTACTGCCGCCTATCTAATTCTACCTTTTACCCTTCCTCTTCTTTTCGTTACGCTTGCCATCTGCCGCGGAGAAGCATTGCGAAGTCCCAACGCTCTTTAACTATATAAGATACTCACGTACGTAGTTTTCTCCCCAGCCGACATAGTCGCCATCTACCAACGTACAAACGTTCTGCAACGCCACCTTAGTGTCCAAGCAGACTCCTCCACCAGAACTCTAGTACTCGAATACAGCAGTAACGGTCTAAGTAATAGACATGTCGGGCAGATCGCCGCCTACGGATACATCCAGGGCCGAGTAAAGAACAAAGTAGTTTTCAGGCCCAGTTGCATCGTCATCGCAACCGCGATGCTACTCTTCGCAGCAGAGTCTTCCAACGGCACCAAGCTGTTCTTGCCCCTGGATAAAGTTATGTCTTTTGCATTAGACCCGGACGGCGAGCTTGAGAAATGGGTGTTCAGGTCCGAGCCTTAATCTGCTAAGGCGCTGGCCTCTATATAGCCGCTGAAGGAAACGGCATGGTCTTTACCTCTTAATATCTTTAGCTTCACCCCCTTTTCCTAGTACGGTTTAAAGTAGGCCCACTCGTAGTAAAGCGAGTGTCCTCCTATTCCATGCTTTCTAAATGTCCTTTAGATAGTTTCGCTATTAAGCTTCCCCGTCGTGTCCAGCGTTCCTGTTCCGCTAACTTTAAAAGTAATAGACGTAGTTCCGTCGGCGTAAATAAATCCGGCAGCTTTATATATTTCGACCTTACCCGCGGGATCCCAGGTGGCGATTATAGAGAATCCGTAGTACAGATCGACATCTGTATGTCCTTTAGTTCCGATAGCGATGCCCTAACCTTGTTCGCCATCTTCTACAGGGTAAATCTAGGTATTATAATAGACAAGCTGTACTAGGTCCTCCTTTACCAACTTAGACATTAATATTATTATTCTAGATAATAGATTATTAAACTTGTTCGCCTAGTTAATACGGCTAGAAGAGTAAAAGTGGTTAATAAGGTTATATAGGCTCCGTTAGCGCCTATTTATTCCTAGAGAGTCTACAACGCCGCTATAATAGCCGGCTATATTAGAGTAGTCGATCCGGAGACTAAGCCTACTACTATTATAGTAGATAAGTAGTACGTTATAGTTAAAGATAAAGTTGTATATAGCTAATATTACGCCCTAGGATAAAGCCTCTAATAATATAACTTAGTCTATACCTTACGTTAGTATACTACTTCTAAAAAAAAGAGTTATAAAGTAATTTAGAAAGAGATAAAAGATATAGTATATAACTATAACTCTACTCTATACTAATATATATATAGTAATAAACTAAGGGCTAAGTTTATTAGTAGGCCTAGTAAATAAAAAGTAGAGTTAGTAAACTCTAAGGGTTAGTTTATTAGTAGAGGAGTATAGAGTTTATTAGAGTTCCTAGGCGAAAATTAAGAATATAACTAGATAGAGTTATAAGTATAATAATAAGCCTCTTTTACTAGGTTTAGAGTCGCCTAATAGATAATTAGATTAAAGGTTTTACCTTATTAAATAAATAGCCTTAGGGTAACTATACCTTACTAGATTTAGTTAGCTCTATAGGTTAGTTTTCTAGCTAAGAGCTTTAGTTATAAAACTAAAAGAGCTAAAAGGCGTAGATTAGTAAAGGCTAATTAGGGTTTAGTATAGTATATAATATATATATATATCTTCCGTATATAGCTAATAGGTAGAAGAATTAAGCTTCTTACTATAGACTATTTTAATACCTACTACTATACTATATATAACTATTAATAGATAACTATATTACTTAAAAGATTATAAGCCTAGGTTTATATATCTAAGTCTAGAGAACTTCTATAAGGTATAGAATCCTATAATTATCTATAAAAAGATATATTACCTCTATAATTAGTCTATAAGTAACCTAGTACTAGTAGCTAGATATAGTCTCTATTAAGAGGAGAAATAAGTATACTTTAGAAAACTATTATTTAAGGCCTAGGCTTATACTAGGAGAAATAGCTATTTTATTATCTATCTATATCTTAAGAGAAGTAGGTAACTTAACTAAAAACCCTTAATAAAAGACCTAACCTAGTATAATACTACTAGACCTACTATAGCGTTTTAGATACTAAGCTATTAAGTTAAAGATATATTTACTACTTTCTATTTACTTCTTTTTTAATATAGATTTCTCTAACTCTTTTACTAAGTATTAGCCTATACTAATACTCTTAAGATAAAATAAGGATGCCTAGTTCTTATTAATAAAGAAATAGTTAGAAAATAAAGGTCTCTTTTATACTATTACTAATACTACTAATCCCTTAACTCTAGATAGTTAGTTCTCTACTAGTTTTAGAAGTACTAAGAATAATATAAAGACTTAATACTAGTTAAAAATTTATATTAATAAAGATAATACTAAAAGAGTATAAGATTTAAATATAGCTAAGCTTATATAGAACTCTCTAAAGAGTAAATACTTAGAGAAGCTTTAAGGTATTAGTAAATAGTATCTACTAAACTATATTAATTACTAAATAGAGCTAGAGACTACTATTAAAATTACCTAGACCTAGCTTTAAATACTAGGGAAGAAACTCGCGGCCTTTAATAAAGATATAAAGAATATTACTTTAGAAAAGGTATACTTCTAGCGTCTACTATAAGCCCTTCTAGACTTATATTAGTTAATCTAAATAAGCCTTAATATCTAAAAGAAAATTAGATCTAAGAAAGATATTATCTTATTATAAGAAGAGGAATGTTACGAACCTAAGGGGATAAGGGCTTTATAACCCTAAGGGTAGAAAGCCCGTACGGGAAAAAGTACTCTAAGGACCAAGGGTCCGCGCGGGAAACTAAGCCGCAAGGGAAATCTAGTTAGGATACACGCTAGCTATAGCACAACGCGCTACAAGTAGATTCCCGTATAGGAAAGCAGCCCTTAAGGAATATAGTTACTACTAGAAACTATAGGCAGGATTCCTGTAGGGGAAGAAGGTCTATAAGGGTAAGAGGGTAGAATAGGCAGAAGGGATATTAGGAAGGTTAGAGTAAGTCAAACATTATAACTATTCCGCACCGATAAAAGCCGGAAACTAGAAAGGTAGTTAGGCGCTAATATTACGTGCACCCTACTAGGAGGACCCACTTTAGATTATACTTAATCTAAACCTCTAATCTATCCCCTTAATCTAAGTAGTATATCTATATACTTAATCTAGATTGTATAAGCTTTCCTAGTAGTATATAGTATACACTTATTAGCTAGACATTTAACCCTTTATAGTTAACTTAAGAATCTAATCTTCACCTATTAGAGTAATAGAGCCTTATTACGCCCGGCGCACACGTGATCACTTCCTTATCTAATTATTGCCTCCCCGCTCTTGTCCTTAAGATAAAACCTTCAACCTAATTACCTACTAGGCGACTCTAAAACCTAGTAGAAGAGGCCTATTATTACACTTTAACCACCTTTCTTGTAAGAAAAGAAAGGCATCCCTAATTAGGAAGTATCACCCCAAAACAATACTAATAAGTAGCACTCGTTATACTAAATATAACAGTTAGTATAGGAGACGCGGAGCCGTAGTAGCCTTAGCAGGTACCTTCGCCTTACACCCCTCCTAGCAACAAATAGCTATACTAGCTAATCCTAGAACTGCGCAACAAGAACACAGTCCTTAGGATATAACTTAGTTAAGCATTAGCAGCACCTCTAGCTACTAAAGTTAAGGTTCCTAAACCTAACCTATACTACGGAGATTGTAAGAAGACGCAAGACTTCCTATCCTAACTAGACAATTACATCTACTTCTCTTATAGGAAGTTCGCTAGTCTAGCTAATAAAGTACTCTACGCTAGTACTTACCTCCAAGAAACAGTAGAATAATAGTTCTAACTCTTTAAGCGCGAAAAGCAATCTAAACCCAAGTTCTAATAGTCTATAGCAACCCGCGAGATCTTTAGAGATTACCGTAACTTTACTAAGGCCCTTAAGGTAGTATTTAGTGGAGTCGACAAGACTCGTTAAGTAATATATACCCTTATAATATACTAACAGAAGGGATCCGTATAAGACTATACTACTAAGTTTTAAGATGTAGCCTACCTAGCCAAGGGACACTCTAATATTACCCTACGGACGTTCTACTACTAAGGACTTAAGAATAAAATTAAGGAAGCTATAATATACTACAAGGAACCTAAAACCCTTATAGAAATAATCTAACTAGCTCTACTTATAGACAAGCGACGCAACGAAAGATAGTTTAATAAGAAAACCTATTCTTCTAATACCTTATAACCTATACAGCTACGTCACACCTAGGAAGGAGGAGACGCTATAGAACTAGATAGTACCTAGAGAAACAACAACTAGAAAGAGAAGTAGGGCAAGCGACCTCCTAGAAAGGAGTAGATAGATCAGCAACGAGCCTAATTTAATAAAGAACTATACGTCTAATACGGAGATAAATAGGGCCCTAGGCACTAATACTCCTATTAATTAAAGAAGAACAAGCGCACTATATCTATAGCTTAAATAGAAGAACCCCGAGAGGCCTCGATGGCCTAGACGGTTAACTACGCCGCGATAAGCTAGACCGCATACTACAACAACGACTACTCTACCTACTAGAGTAATAAGGATACTATAGGGTAGTATCCTAAGAAGTTATAAAGAGTTAATACTATTAAATAAACCTAGGTAGCGCCTATAATTAGTAAACTGACTGACGCGCTTCCCCTAGATATAGAACTAGTAAATAGTAATACGGGAGAACTTTACAAGAGCACGCCCGAACCTAAGGCTAAATCTAAAGATAGCGAATAAGAGCCCGAGCAGGCGGACTTTAAATAGCTCGGCTAAATTACTAAGTACCTAAGAGTATATAGAAAAATCTAATTCAGTAAACACGGTAGACAACCCTATATTACCTAGATACTAGACTTATAGCTAGATATAACCTAGCAGTAATACTGGGTTTAGTAAGGGAACATCGTTTGTCGATACAAGTAGAATTAACACTAGATATACTAGGGAAAGACGGCCCTTATCTTACCTAAAGACCTAAATATATAGTTATAGGACGAGGTTAGGAACCGCTAACTGTTAAAAAACTAGACGGCCTCCCTAGTTAGGGACCCTAGGAGGGGCTATTAGACAGGTCCCTTAACTAGGTATTATATATATTAAACGGACTAATTCCTACCGGATTAGCTCTACACCAACTCTTACACGTACCCGTTACCTTTTATAGAAAACGGGCTGTAGTAATAATTGATAGTGGCGTACAAGGGAACTTTATTAACCCTAAATTTATTATAAGCCACTAACTATTATACTAAACTAAGGATTATCCATACCTACTAAGTATAGTGGACGGCTCCCCAGCAACCTATAGAAAAGGATAGGTCCGTATTAAAATAGGACTTAACCCCTTATCTCTGGGAAACTATAAGGAGAAGATTAGTCTTAACCTAATAGTAATACTAGGATATAATATAATCCTAGGCATCCTATAGTTGAAAATGTATACACCCTATATTAACTAGAGAACGGAAGAAATTACCTTCCTAGATAAATAATATATTAGACACCTTACTATAGCTAGGAGAACTAAGTTACCTACTAAGAGCAGCTAGAGCTAAGAGCTAGAGCTAGAGAAGTCTAAGCTAGTAAGCTAGAACTTAAAGAGCTAGAGCTAGAAGAGCTAGAGTAGCTAGAGCTAGGAGAGCCTAGTAGAAGTTAGAGAGATCTCCCTAGGGGCTATAAAGCGCATAAAGCGTAGAGGAGAATAAGTCTATACTATCTACCTAAAACCTAGTTAAGAGATAGAATAAAGAATTATTATACGTATATAATTAGGTCACCTAACGAGGGGAAAGCCTATACTCGCTAACTATAGGAAAGCTGCCGCGTATTTAGTAGCCTCTATAGAATATAAGGGGCCTTAGAATAAGGATACTAGCCCGAAGTTAGTTAGAGGAGACTGCCCCTAGAGGATCTACAGGCGATATAGTAAAGCTAATATAGAAAAGCTTACGCAGCCCGGCTAAGACTAGGGCTGCTAAAACATTAGTATAAAGAGTAGGAATCTCTTAGCGACTAATAAAGGCGATACAACTAGCGAGTAAATATATAGGGAACTCGGCAGCATTATAAGACCTACTACTACTAACACCCTAGAGGAGAAACCCCTGCTACTAAATATAGAATCTATACTAAAACAATTCTAGAAGTACACGGACCTCTACAAGGAACAAGGAAAAGAAGCTTTACCTTAATACTAACCTTAGGATTATAAAATACCCCTCGTACTAGGAATGCAACCTGTGTTTAAACCTATCTACTCGCTCTCTTAAACTAAGCTAGAGTTTTTACGGGAATACCTAGAAAAGAACCTAGAAAGAGGATATATCTAACCTTTATTATTACCGGCTAGATACCCTATCTTGTTTATCCCTAAGAAGAATAGCAAGCTCCGCCTCTACGTCGATTACCAACAGCTAAATAATATTATAGTTAAGAACTATTATCCTCTCCCGAGAATCAATAAACTATAGAATAAGCTATAAACTACAAAGTACTTTATAAAGTTTAATCTCCGCGATGGCTATTACCTAGTTTATATTAAAGAAGAGGAAGAGTAGAAAACAGCATTCTAAACGCGCCTAGAATATTTTAAGTATATAGTAATACTATTTAGGCTTACTAACGCCCCGGCAACTTTCTAGAGCCTTATAAACGAGACACTACGTCTGTATTTAGATATCTTTTACACGGCCTACCTAGACGATATTATTATCTACTTAGATACCCTTAAAGAATATATAGAGTATATTAAGAAAGTTCTTAAAGCTCTAAGAAGAAAAGACCTATAGATTACACCTAAGAAATATAAATAGATTACCTAGAAAACGGAATTTCTAGGGTTTATTATTATACTAGGATAAATCAGTATAGACGACAAGAAACTAGACGCAATTCGAGATTAGCCGATACTAAGGATAGTAAAAGATGTACAATCCTTTCTTAGATTTACTAACTTTTACTAAAAATTTATTAAGAAATACTCTAAGGTAATCAAGCTACTTACACGCCTTATAAAAAAAGAGTATAGTTTTAAGTAGGAAGAAGCCTAGTAGATAGCCTTTAACTCTCTAAAGCGAATATTCTACAAAGCCCTTATCTTAGGTATTTATAACCTAGAACTACTAATTACAGTAGAAACCAACGCTTCTAACTACGCTATCGGCGCTTGCATTAGCTAACTAGACAAGTAAGGCCAACTCCACCTAATTGCGTACTACTTACGGAAGATAACACCCCTAGAGCTCAACTATAATATCTATAATAAGGAATTACTTACTATAGTTATAGCTTTTAAGACATAGAGACATTACCTTAAAAGAGCTAAATATTAAGTAATAGTCTACTGCGACTACAAGAACCTTATATACTTTATAACTACTAAAGAATTAACTAGAAGACAAGTTAGGTAGGCAGAGGAATTAGCATCCTATAATATAAAGATTACCTATAGAAAGGGATCTAAAAACGCTCGTACAGATGCGCTAAGTAGAAGAGCCGACTATATAGTAGGAAAACCTAGTTTACAGCTAGCGGTGCTTAGATAAGAGGAAGACGGTACCCTTACAGTAGTATACATCACTTCACTATAGCTAAACAAAACAACTAAAGAAGAATTTATCCCAGTTAGGTAACTCGCGCCCGTTATACACATTAGCGATAACAACTAGACGTGTAAAATCTAAGACACCTACAAGCAAGACTCTATAGTATAAGAACTTAATAAGATTAAGAATAACTCTCAAGTAATAAAGGATACAGACGGCACTATCCTATTTTTAGGATTAGTCTATATTCCTAAGCCACTATAGGAGGAACTAATTAAAGATCTCTACAAAGCCCTAGTACACGGTTATTAAGAAACAGATAAGATGATTAAAAGACTCTCTAGAAACTACTACTTTCTAGGGCTAAGAAGAACTATTTAATAGGTAATCTTATAGTGCGACCTCTATATTCGAAGCAAGGCCTCGAGACACGCACCCTATAGACTACTTTAGCTATTACTAGCCCTAGAACGACCCTAGCAGTTAATTACACTGGACTTTATTACGGATCTACCTTAGTTAAAGGAGCCCTTAACTAGTACGCTCTACAACTCGATCCTAGTTATTATTAACAGGCTTACTAAGTACGTATACTACCTGCCTTACCTAAAAACAGTAACTACGGAAGATCTAGCCTACACCTTCCTTAGGATAATCCTTAGTAACTATAGGTTACTAGATAAGCTCGTCTTAGATAGAGATCGCCTGTTTACCTCGCAATTCTAGTAGAGCCTTACCTAATAGCTTAGTTCTAAATATAAACTCTTAACTACAGTATACCTGTAAATAGATAGATAAATAGAACAAATAAACTAGACCCTAGAATAATACCTTCGCTATTACCTTAACTACGTATAAGACAACTAGGTAAAACTATTACCTCTCGCCTAGTTCGCCTATAATAGTTTAAAGGCCTTAGCTATATAGGAGTTACTATTCTACGCTAACTATAGGTATAAACCCACAGCTTATAGAGAACTAATACTAAGCAAATCCCTTGCCTAGAAAGGAATCCTATAATCCAACTAGCTAAAAGTACTTTATAAATAGCTTAGCCTCGATATAGAGTACAACGGATTTCTTATATCCTACTACTATAATAGACGGTACTAGGAGGCACTAAAGCTTAAAAGGGGGGATAAGGTCTACCTCCTTAGAAAAAATATTAAGACTAGGCATCTAAGTAACAAACTAGATTTTAAGAAAATTAGTCTATTTAAAATTAAAGAGAAACTTAGGAAAGTTAATTACCGTCTTAAGCTACTAAGCAATATAAAGATAGTACCTATTTTCCACGTGGCACTACTAGAACCAGCACCTAAAAACGCTACGCTAATTAAACAAATAGAAGAAATAGTACTAGAAAATCTAGACGCTAACAAAAACACAGACTAGGTAGTAGAGAAGATACTCAATAGTAGCTATATTAACGGTTAATTTAGATACCTCCTATAATAGGAAGGAGACTAGGACTATACCTAGGAACTACTAGAGAACTATAATAGCTGTAGAGACTTTATTAAAACCTTCTATTGCTAGAACCTAGATCGCCTAAAACTAGGAGCTTCTTAAACACGAAGGACCCGAAATTAAACTTAGGCATTAGAGATAGCCAAGCTAAGTTAATAAGCTTAGACGTCTTAAGAGGCATAGTAGTAGAACTAGCCCTAGGAGAACTAATAGACTAATTAGGACCTATAGCGGCGCTATTAGCTAAGGACTTGCTATATAGGCGCTTTATTAATTATCTAGGCGTAGCCCCTTTAGGGTTAAGAGGACCCCTACTAAGGCCCTTAGACTCGAGTCTCTTAATCTCCTTAAGGTCCTCTACCGTCTTAGCCTTCTTAGAAATTATTAAGCTACTACGTTTCTTTAATAACTCCCGCTACTTACGCACCCGCTAAAGATAACTTATATTCTTTTATAGTAAGTTAAGGACTATCTACTCCTCTACCTTAGCTTTATCTAAGGCACTCTTTAGGTAGGAAACTAGAACAACTATTAGTAAAAACTCTAGAAGAAACTCAACTAAAGACGAATAATTAGAATCCTTAAGACCACTCCCGTTATAAGAGGATAAACCACGTTAGGTATACTTACTACAGCGATAGAAACCCGCGACATCTATCTAATATACTATCTTAGGAGTCCCCTCCTTCCGTTTTACATTCGCTAATAAACATATACTATAAGGGATAGGCATCGTCTTACTAAAGATATTAATCTTTTCTGTAAGCGACTTACGCTTAGTTAACTAATTATTATACTTACGCTTATTAGAAGATATATTAAGAAAACTTATAGAAGAGGAAACTAAAAGAATAGCTAAACGCTAGATATAGTCTAGTAGGGAAATCTTTAGGACGAAGATCCTTAAGGTAGGGGGTAGTATTATAAACCTAAGGGGATAAGGGCTTTATAACCCTAAGGGCAGAAAGCCTGTATAAGAAAAAGTACCCTAAGGACTAAGGGTCCGCGCGGGAAACTAAGCCGCAAGGGAAATCCAGTTAGGATACGCGCTAGCTATAGTATAACGCGCTATAAGTAGATTCCCACACGGGAAAGTAACCCTTAAGAAATACGGTTACTACTAGAAACTATAGGCAGGATTCCCGTAGGGGAAGAAGGTCTATAAGGATAAGAGAGTAGAATAGGCAGAAGGGATATTAGGAAGGTTAGAGTAAGTTAAATATTACAACCGTTCCGCACCGATAAAAGCTAGAAACTAGAAAGGTAGTTAGGCGCTAATATTATATACACCCTACTAGGAGGACCTACTTTAGATTATACTCAATCTAAACCTCTAATCTATCCCCTCAATCTAAGTAGTATATCTATATACTTAATCTAGATTATATAAGCTTTCCTAGTAGTATATAGTACACACTTGTTAGCTAGACATTTAACCCTTTATAGTTAACTTAAGAATCCAATCTTTACCTATTAGAGTAATAGAGCCTTATTACGCCCGGCGTACACGTAATTACTTTCTTATCTAATTATTGCCTCCCCGCTCTTATCCTTAAGATAAAACCTTTAACCTAATTACCTACTAGGCGACTCTAAAACCTAGTAGAAGAGGCCTATTATTATAAGGAACTCCGCTAAAAATATTTCTCTACTATACTTATAGTAAAGTAGTAGACTTTTAGAAAAAGCTATATAATATCTTACTACTACCTTCCCCTCTTAAGTAGAGAAGATTAATATTTTCTTTATAAAGGACCCTATCGCGTTTAAATATATAAGTACTTTTTATTTATATAGTTAAAGGTCTAAGAGGAATATATAAGATATTATACTAGTAAATCTAATTTTTTATCTTAGCTTTAGATACTATAAGATTAAATTAATTAGTTAAAAGTCTTCTTAGCTAATAAGAAGAATAATATCTAGAACCTAGCTACTATAAGTAAAGAACCTAGTAGCTATAATAAAGAAGTATTAGATAAAATTACCGCCCTCTTTAGAACCGCTACTAGTAAGATTTCTAGAGAATACTAGAGGGTTAGGGTTAGGCGTTCTAGTATTACTATACTCTTAGCTATATACTTAAGAATATAGTACGCGGGCTAGTAGCTAGTAGGTAGTAATAAGTAATAAAAACAGGAGCGGAATTATCTAGTAATAGTACTAAGATTATAGATCTACAGTAGCTAAGGCCGTCTATATCTAGAGCTAGGTATATAGTAGGCTCGAACTTCTAGAGGCTAAAGAATAGCCTATAATTACCTTTTCTTCCCCCTACCTTCTCGAGCCTAGCCTCTTCCTTACTCTATCTACTCGTCTCTTAAGTCTACCGCTTACTAATACTTTTAGTAGTAGGATTAAGGCGCGAGATTAGATACTTAGAAATACTAATTATTAGCTAAGGCAAGATTAGATATCTCTTATAGGTTAATCCTTATCTAAGAAAGAGATTAGGTTTTCTCTCTTAGTCGGCTAGATTATTAGCTAAAGTAAGATTATAGCTTCCCTAAAGATAGACTAATTATTACTCCCTAGAGAGATTAAAACCCTAGTACTAATTATTAGCCACCCCTCTCCTATTACCTTCTATATTAGCTAGATAAAGACCTAGGTCTAATAAGAGGGAAACAACTATATATACTAGGGGAAAAGAGGATTATTACTATAGTAGTCTATATTACCCGTATATTCTAGAGTTACGCTTGCGCTAGGCCTCCTAAGCGTCCGCTAAGCCTCGCCCTATCTACTTATCCTTAAGGTTCTTCTATTCTTCCTATTATCCCCTCCTATTCTTATTATATCTTTAGTAAGAGACTAGGGCCTATATAGGGTATAGATTTCCCTAGCTTACTAGGGGTAGGTAGCTATAGGACTATATAATCTAGGGATTATATAGCCTAAAGACTAGGTCTATAGCCTAACCCTTATAGTTTATAGCTTCTTATCTAGCCTTACCTAAGGGCTATAGCTAAGTAGGTTAGCTACTTACGTAGCCGCGCTATAAGATAATAGGACCTTCTAGCTATTACCTTAGCTCTTTTACCCTAGCTTCTACTACGGACTACATCACCCTCCGCCCTTAGCCTAGTAGTACTACTATACTATTTAAGGGGGGAGCTACTACGCTATAGCCTACTATACTAATAGGGGCGTATAGTAGGTTGTAACGATAGGCCTCTTCTACTAGGTTTCGGAGTCGCCTAGCAGGTAATTAGGTCGAAGGTTTTACCTTAAGGATAAGAGCAGGGAGGTAATAATTAGAGAAGGAAGTAATTACGTATACGCCGGGCGTAATAAGACTCTATTACTCTAATAGGTAAAGATTAGATTCTTAAGTTAACTACTAAGGGTTAAATATCTAGCTAACGAGTGTACACTATATACTACTAGGAAAGCTATACAATCTAGATTAAGTATATAGATATACTACTTAGATCAAGGGGATAGATTAGAGGTTTAGATCGAGCATAATCCAAAGTAGGTCCTCTTAGTAGGGTGCACGTGATATTAGCGCCTAACTACCTTTCTAGTTTCCGGCTTTTATCGGTGCGGAACGGTTATAATATTCGACTTACTCTAACCTTCCTAACATCCCTTCTACCTATTCTACCCTCTTACCCTTATAGACCTTCTTCCCCTACAGGAATCCTACCTATAGTTTCTAGCAGTAACTATTATTCCTTAAGGGCTGCTTTCCCGTGCGGGAATCTACCTATAGCACATCGCGCTATAGCTTGCGCGCATCCTAACTAGATTTCCCTTACAGCTTAGTTTCCCGCGCGGACCCTTAGTCCTTAGGATACTTTTTCCCGTGCAGGCTTTCTACCCTTAGAGTTATAAAGCCCTTATCCCCTTAGGTTTATAACACTACCCCCTACCTTAAGGATCTTCGTCCTAAAGATTCCCCTACCAGACTATATCTAGCGTTCAGCTGTTCCTTTATTTCCCTCTTCCGTAAGTTTTCTTAATATATCTTCTAATAAGCGCAAGCGTAATAATTAGTTAACTAAGCATAAGTCTCTTACAGAAAAGATTAATATCTTTAGTAAGACGATGCCTATCCCTTATAGTACGTGTTTATTAGCGAACGCAAAACGGAAGGAAGGGGCTCCTAAGGTAGTATATTAAATAGATATCGCGGGTTTCTATTACTGTAGCAAGTATACCTAGCGCGGTTTATCCTCTTATAATAGGAGTAGTCTTAAGGATTCTAATTATTCGTTCTTAGTCGGGTTTCTTCTGGAGTTTTTACTAATAGTTATTCTAGTTTCCCATCTAAAGAGTACCTTAGATAAAGCCAAGGCAGAGGAGTAGATAGTCCTTAACTTACTATAAAAGAATATAAGTCGTCTTTAGCGGGTGCGCAAGCAGCGGGAGTTATTAAAGAAACGTAGTAGCTTAATAATTTCCAAGAAGGCTAAGATAGTAGAGGACCTTAAGGAGATTAAGAGACTTAAGTCTAAGGGCCTTAGTAGGGGTCCTTCTAACCCTAAAGGGGCTGCGCCTAGACAATTAACAAAGCGCCTATATAGTAAGTCCTTAGCTAATAGCGCCGCTATAGGTCCTAACCAGTCTATTAGTTCTCCTAGGGCTGGTTCTACTACTACGCCTCTTAAGACGTCTAAGCCTATTAACTTAGCTCGGCTATCTCTAATACCTAAGTATAATTTTAGGTCCTTCATATTTAAGGAGCTTCCGGTTTGGGTTAATCTAGGTTTTAGTAATAGAAGTTATTAATAAGGTCTCTACAGCCATCGCAGTTCTCTAGTAGTTCCTAGGTATAGTCCTAGTCTCCTTCCTATCGTATAAGGTATCTAAATTAACCATTAATATAGCTACTATTAAGTACCTTTTCTACTACCTAGTCTGTGTTTTCATCAGCGTCTAGATTTTCTAGTACTATTTCTTCTGTTTGTTTAATTAGCGTAGCGTTTTTAGGTGCTGGTTCTAGTAGTACTATATAAAAAACGGGTACTATCTTTATATTACTTAGTAGCTTAAGACGGTAGTTAACTTTCCCGAGTTTCTCTTTAATTTTAAATAGACCGATTTTCTTAAAGTCTAGTTTATTATTTAGATATCTAGTCTTAATGTTTTTCCTAAGGAGGTAGACCTTATCCCCCCTTTTAAGCTTTAGTGCCTCCTAGTACCATCTATTATAGTAGCAAGATATAAGAAATCTGTTATACTCTATATTAAGGCTAAGCTGTTTATAAAGTACTTTTAGCTAGTCGGATTAGAGGATTTCTTTTTAGGCAAGGGATTCGCTTAGTATTAGTTCTCTATAAGCTATAGGTTTATACCTATAGTTAGTATAGAACGGTAACTCCTATATAGCTAAGGCTTTTAAACTATTATAGGCGAACTAGGCGAGAGGTAATAGCTTTACCTAGTTATCCTATACGTAGTTAAGGTAACAGCAAAGGTATTATTCTAGGGTCTAGTTTATTTATTCTATTTATCCGTCTATTTACAGGTGCGCTATAGTAGAGAGCTTATATTTAGAACTAAGCTATTAGGTAAGGCTCTACTAGAATCACAAGGTAAACAGGCAATCTCTATCTAAGACGAGCTTATCTAGTAACCCGTAGTTACCAAGGATTATCCTAAGGAAGGTATAGGCTAGATCTTCTACAGTTACCAATTTTAGGTAAAGCAGGTAGTATACGTATTTAGTAAGCCTGTTAACAATAACTAGGATCAAGTTATAGAGCGTGCTAGTTAAGGGCTCCTTTAACCAAGGTAGATCTGTAATAAAGTTAAGTATAATTAACTACTAGGGTCGTTCCGGGGCTAGTAATAGTTAAAGTAGTCTATAGGGTGCGTATCTTAAGGCCTTACTTTAAATATAGAGGTCGCACTGCAAGATTACCTATTAAATAGTTCTCCTTAGCCCTAGGAAGTAGTAATTCCTAGAGAGTCTTTCGATCGTCTTGTCTATTTCTTAATAACCGTGTACTAGTGCTTTATAGAGATCTTTAATTAGTTCCTCCTGTAGTAGCTTAGGAATGTAGACTAATCCTAAAAACAGGATAGTGCCGTCTATATTCTTTATTACTTAAGGGTTGTTCTTAATCTTACCAAGTTCTTATACTATAGAGTCTTACTTATAGGTATCTCGGATTTTACGCGTCTAGTTGTTATCGCCGATGCGTATAACGGGCGCGAGTTGTCTAACCGGGATAAACTCTTCTTTAGTTGTTTTGTTTAGCCATAGTAAAGTAATATATACTACTATAAGGGTACCGTCTTCCTCTTGTTTAAGCACTGCTAGCTATAAACTAGGTTTTCCTACTATATAGTCGGCTCTTCTACTTAGCGTATCTACGCGAGCGTTCTCGGATCCCTTTCTATAGGTAATCTTTATATTATAGGATACTAATTCCTCCGCCCACCTAACTTGTCTTCTAGTTAATTCCTTAGTAGTTATAAAGTATATAAGGTTCTTATAGTTGTAGTAGACCATTACTTAGTATTTAGCTTCTTTAAGGTAATATCTCTATATCTTAAAGACTGTAACTATAGTAAGTAATTCCTTATTATAGATATTATAGTTAAGCTCTAGGGGTATTATCTTCCGCGAGTAGTACGCAATTAGGTAGAGTTAGCCTTACTTATCTAGTTAGCTAATGCAAGCGCCGATAGCGTAGTCGGAAGCGTCAGTTTCTACCGTAATTAGTAGTTCCGGGTTATAAATACCTAAGATAGGGGCTTTATAGAACATTCACTTTAGAGAGTTAAAGGCTATCTACTAGGCTTCTTCCTACTTAAAACTATACTCTTTCTTTATAAGGCGCGTAAGTAGCTTAATTACTTTAGAGTATTTCTTAATAAATTTTCAGTAAAAGTTAGTAAATCCAAGAAAGGATTGCACATCTTTTACCGTCCTTAGTATCGGCCAATCTTAAATAGCGTCTAGTTTTTTATTATCTATGCTAACTTATCCTAGTATAATAACAAACCCTAGAAATTCCGTTTTCTAGGTGATCTATTTATATTTTTTAGGTATAATCTATAGGTCTTTCCCTCTTAGAGCTTTAAGAACTTTCTTAATATACTCTATATATTCTTTAAGGGTATCTAAGTAGATAATAATATTATCTAGGTAGGCCGTATAAAAGATGTCTAAATACAGACGTAGTGTCTCGTTTATAAGGCTCTAGAAAGTTACCGGGGCGTTAGTAAGCCTAAACAGCATTACTATATATTTAAAATATCCTAGGCGCATTTAGAATACTATTTTCCACTCTTCTCCTTCTTTAATATAAACTAGATAGTAGCTATCACAGAGATTAAACTTCGTAAAGTACTTCGCGGTTTATAGCTTATCCTATAGTTCGTTAATTCTTAGGAGAGGGTAACAGTTCTTAACTATAATATTATTTAGCTGTCAGTAATCGACGCAGAGGCGGAGCTTGCCGTTCTTCTTAGGGATAAACAAGATAGGGTATCTAGCCAGTAATAATAAAGGTTAGATATATCCTCTTTCTAGGTTCTTTTCCAGGTATTCCTATAAAAACTCTAGCTTAGTTTAAGAGAGCAAGTAGATAGGTTTAAACGCAGGTTGCGTTCCTAGCACGAGAGGTATTTTATAATCCTAAGGTTAGTATTAAGGTAAAGCTCCTTTTCCTTATTCCTTATAGAGGTCCGTGTACTTCTAGAATTATTTTAGTATAGATTCTATATTTAGTAGCGGCGGTTTCTCCTCTAGGGTGTTAGTAGTAGTAGGTCTTACAATACCGCCGAGTTCCCTATATATTTACTCGCTAGTCGTATCACCTTTATTAGTCGCCAAGAGATTCCTACTCTTTATACTAACGTTCTATATTTAGCGGCCCCGGTCTTAGCCGGGCTATATAAGCTTTTCTATATTAGCTTTGCTATATCGCCTATAGATCCTCTAGGGGTAGTCTCCTCTAACTAACTTTAGGCTAGTATCCTTATCCTAAGGCCCCTTATATTCTATAGAGGCTGCTAAATACGCGGCAGCTTTCCTATAGTTAGCGAGTATAGGCTTTCCCCTCGTTAGGTAACCTAATTATATACATATAATAATCCTTTATTCTATCTCTTAACTAGGTTTTAGGTAGATAGTATAGACTTATTCTCCTCTACGCTTTATACGCTTTATAGCTCCTAGGGAGATTTCTCTAACTTCTACTAGGCTCTCCTAGCTCTAGCTACTCTAGCTCTCCTAGCTCTAGTTCTTTAAGTTCTAGCTTACTAGCTTAGACTTCTCTAGCTCTAGCTCTTAGCTCTAGCTACTCTTAGTAGGTAACTTAGTTCTCCTAGCTATAGCAAGGTATCTAATATATTATTTATCCGGGAAGGTAATTTCTTCCGTTCTCTAGTTAATATAGGGTGCATACATTTTCAACTATAAGATGCCTAGGATTATATTATATCCTAGTATTACTATTAGGTTAAGGCTAATCTTCTCCTTGTAGTTTCCTAGAGATAAGGGGTTAAGTCCTATTTTAATATGGACCTATCCTTTCCTATAGGTTGCCGGGGAGCCGTCTACTATACTTAGTAGGTATAGATAATCTTTAGTTTAGTATAATAGTTAGTGGCTTATAACAAATTTAGGATTAATAAAGTTCCCTTATACGCTACTATTAATTATTACTACGGCCCGTTTTCTATAAAAGGTGACAGGTATATATAAGAGTTAGTATAGAGCTAATCTAGTAGGAATTAGTCCGTTTAATATACGTAATACCTAGTTAAGGGACCTATCTAATAGCCCCTCCTAGGGTCCCTAACTAGGGAGGCCGTCTAGTTTTTTAATAGTTAGCAGTTCCTAACCTCGTCCTATAACTATATATTTAGGTCTTTAGGCGAGGTAAGGGCCGTCTTTCCCTAGTATATCTAGTGTTAATTCCACTTATATCAACAAACGATGTTCCCTTGCTAAACCCAGTATTACTGCTAGGTTATGTCTAGCTATAAGTCCGGTGTCTAGGTAATATAGGGTTATCTACCGTGTTTACCGAATTAGATTTTTCCGTATACTCTTAGGCACTTAGTAATTTAGCCGAGCTATTTAGAGTCCGCCTGCTCAGGCTCTTATTTACTATCTTCGGATTTAGCCTTAGGTTTAGGCGTGCTCTCGTAAAGTTCTCCCGTATTACTATTTACTAGTTCCGTGTCTAGGGGAAGCGCGTCAGCCAGTTCGCTAATTATAGGCGCTGCCCGGGTTCGTTTAATAGCATTAACTCTTCATAACTTCTTAGGATACCACCCTATAGTATCCTTGTCGCTCTAGTAGGTAGAGCAGTTATTATCGTAGCATGCGGTCCAGCTTATCGCGGCGTAGTTAACTATCTAGGCTATCAAGGCCTCTCGGGATTCTTCTATTTAAGCCGTAGACGTAATGCGCTCGTTCTTCTTTAATTAATAGGAGTATTAGTATCTAGGGCCCCATTTGTCTCCGTATTAGACGCACAGCCCTTTATTAAATCGGGCTTGTTACTAATCTATCCACTCCTTCCTAGGAGGTCGCTTACCCTACTTCTCTTTCCAGTCGTTATTTCTCTAGATACTATCCAGTTCTATAGCGTCTCCTCCTTCCTAAGTATAACGTAGCCGCGTAGGTTATAAGGTATTAGAAGAATAGGTTTTCTTATTAAACTATCTTTTATTACGTCGCTTATCTATAAGCAAAGCCAGTTAGATTATTCCTATAAGGCTTTCAGGTTCCTCGTAGTAGGTTATAGCTTCCTTAATTTCATCCTTAAGTCCTTAGTAGTAGAACATTCACAAAGTAATATCGGAGTGTCCCTCAGCTAGGTAGGCTACATCTTAGAACTTAGTAGTATAGTCTTACACAGACCCCTTCTATTAGTATATTATAAGGGTATACGTTACTTAACAGGTCTTGTTAACTCTACTAAATACTACCTTAAGGGCCTTAGTAAAGTTATAGTAATCTCTAAAGATCTCGCGGGTTACTGTAGACTATTAGAACTTAGGTTTAGATTACTTTTCACGCTTAAAGGGTTAGAACTATTACTCTACCGTTCCTTAGAGGTAAGTACTAGCATAAAGTACTTTATTAGCTAGACTAGCGAACTTCCTATAAGAGAAGTAGATATAATTATCTAGTTAGGATAGGAAGTCTTACGTCTTCTTACGATCTCTATAGTATAGGTTAGGTTTAGGAACCTTAACTTTAGTAGCTAAAGGTACCGCTAATACTTAACTAAGTTATATCCTAAGGACTGCGTTCTTGTTGCGTAGTTCTAGTATTAGCTAGTATAGCTATTTATTACTAGGAGGGGTGTAAGGTAGAGGTGCCTACTAAGGCTACTACAGCTCCGCGTCTCCCATACTAACTATTATATTCAGTATAATAAGTACTACTTATTAGTGTTATTTTAGGGTAATACTTCCTAATTAGGGATGCCTTCCTTTTCTTGTAAGGATAGTAGTTAAAGTATAATAATAGGCCTCTTCCACTAGGTTTTAGAGTCGCCTAGCAGGTAATTAGGTTGAAGGTTTTACCTTAAGGATAAGAGTAGGGAGGTAATAATTAGAGAAGAAAGTAATTACGTGTACGCCGGGCGCAATAAGGCTCTATTACTCTAATAGGTAAAGATTAGATTCTTAAGTTAACTACTAAGGGTTAAATGTCTAGCTAACGAGTGTGTACTATATACTACTAGGAAAGCTATACAATCTAGATTAAGTATATAGATATACTACTTAGATTAAGGGGATAGATTAGAGGTTTAGATTAAGTATAATCTAAAGTAGGTCCTCTTAGTAGGGTGCACGTAATATTAGCGCCTAACCACCTTTCTAGTTTCCAGCTTTTATCAGTGCGGAACAGTCATAATATTTAACTTACTCTAACCTTCCTAACATCCCTTCTACCTATTCTACCCTCTTACCCTTATAGACCTTCTTCCCCTACGGGAATCCTACCTATAGTTTCCAGCAGTAACTATTATTTCTTAAGGGCTACTTTCCCGTGCAGGAATCTACCTATAGCGCGTCGCGCTATAGCTTGCGCGCATCCTAACTAGATTTCCCTTACAGCTTAGTTTCCCGCGCGGACCCTTAGTCCTTAGAGTACTTTTTCCCGTGCGGGCTTTCTACCCTTAGGGTTATAAAGCCCTTATCCCCTTAGGTTTATAATATAGGTGTACCCTAGTTTCCTCTACTAGCCCTAATCCCCCTCTTAAAGAAGGATCCTAAACTATAGTACTAATAGAGGTACCTAATAGAGTATAATAGAAAAAAAAAAGATAGAAAAGAGTATAAAAAAATAAAGAGGAATAGGTACTAGCTAGATAGAATAGTATAAGAAAGAAAGAAGAAAGAGAGAATAAAGATAGAAAGAATAAATATTCTAGACCTAAACTAATACTAGTAAAAGAGAAAATAGAAGATACTAGAGACTCTAAAGAAAAACTAGGAATAAAGAAAAAAACCTAAATTAGCTAGTATCTATAGCGCTAGTAAGAGTAGTACTAAGTTTTTATAGGATAAAGTATAAGATAGCTACGGCCTTAGGGAAATCCTTAGTTATAATCTAGTAATCTACGTAGGTAATATTACCTAGATTAATAGTTCTACTAAAGATAGCCTTCTTAGCCAGCTTATCTATAGGCTAGGGTAGGTTAAAGTACGCCCTCTTATTAATATATATGCGGTAAAAGAAAGAGCTATAGAGGTAGAGCCGTCTAAGACTAAAGCTATTTAGCTAATAGCTAATAAGCAGCCTCTAGTCTATAATAGATACTTCTAGTAAGTTATCTATAAGGGAGAAACTAGAAATAGACTATAAAGATATAGATAAAGTAGAGAGAAGAACGCTAGAGATCTTATTCTTTATATACCTACGCCGCTCCCTCTAGATAAGAGTATTAATACTAATATAAGGAGAGCTATAGACGGCCTTATAGTAGAGCGGGCTATAGAAAATAGAATAAAGAAAGGATGTAGTAGAAGAAGAGGTAAGAATAAGGAAAAGTAGATTTCTAGGATCTAGCCGTTCCCTTATAGCCTAGAACTTAGTATAAATATATAAGAAACGGAGCCTTAGAGAGATAAGACTAAGAAGGTTTATAGTAATATTAAAGGCGCGAATACTAATACTATAGATCTAGTAGAGTAGCTTCTTCTAGTAGCTACCTACTACCTTATTAAACTAGTTATAGGCGCGCTCCACCCTAATATATACTATAATAAGCACCGTACTATACTTAAATATAGGAGCTAGATACTGCTAGTAGATATATAACTATCTAGAGACTCTCTAGCTATCTAAGTAAAGTAAGAGGAAGGCTATAAGGTAAATAGTAGCCTCTATACGCCTAGAAATATAGGTAAAGAGATTAATACCCTAGGTAGTAATAGGAAAACCTAGATAGATAATCTTATATACTCTTTCTAAGTAGAAGGGCTTTTCTATCTTAGCTAGGAGAAAGAGACCGTGAGAACCCTTAGGGGGGAGGGAGGTTATATACTTATACTTAGTAAGGCTAAGACGTATCCCTAGCCTATATAGGCCGGCCTATAGTCTAAAAAGATACCTCTAGGCTGTCTTAATATCCTAGGTAAGTAGGGTGCTATTATTAGTAAAGAAGAGACTAGAGGGGATTATACTAATAGCCCTATAGTTAGTATTAGTAACTAGACTATTAAGGTAGATATTAAAAAGAAGGAGTAAGAGGGGAGAGCCCTATAGTAGGCCTCTAGTACGTCTAAAGGGGAGGGATACCTAGCTATTTACTAGTACCCTAGAAGTAACATTTATAAATATAAGAGAGGCGAGGAGTTTAAGAATAGGCCTCCTATAGAGCCTTATATCTAGCATCTTTAAGAGGCGGGTATAGTCTACTATATTAAAGGCGGACTTAATATCTATAAAGACCGCTATACGCAAGGCCCTAGAGGTAAGGGTATAGTAGATAACTATAGTATTAGTCTCTATAGAGTAGCTAGCACGGAAGCTAGTCTACGCTAGATTAAGTATAGTCTAGTAGTAGTCCTAGACGGTGTAGAGGAGTAACTATTTAAATAGCTTCCAGACGACGGATACTAAAGTAATAGACTATAGGTTATTAGGCGTCTATAGCCGGGTAGGATTCTTAGGAGTAAGGTAGATCTTAGTCTTATTCTAGGCGTAGGGTATATAGCTAGTAGTAGCGTAGTAGTTAAAGAGAGAGGCGAGTAGATTAGACACGCGCGTCTTAGCTAGAGCCTTAAGAAGGTAGATATAAATACTATCCCTACTATATACCTTTTTAGGTAGCTACTTCTATACCTCTACTATAACCTTCTCTCTTAAAAATACATCTAAGAGATAATACTCCTATAGCTAAAGTAGCACGCTAAGGTAAGAGGCTAAACCTAGGGCTATAGAGAGGTAGGCGCGGTAGTTTTAAGGTATAGAGTAGTAATAGGTAAGGCGAGAATATAGCACGTCTAGAGGATTCTTAGTAACCCTATTAGGCAAGAGGATCTAAGTATTAGTAAGGCTAGATCTTATTACTATCCTAAATAGATATAGGGGTAGAGGAAGAGAGAGTAGGGGAGATAATAGTATAGTAGAGGATAGAGCAGGTAGAAAAGCCCTAGAATAGAGCTTCTTAGAGATACTTAGAAGCGTCTTAACTAGGGTATAGTATATTATATTAACTATCTAGGCTACGTTCTAGACCGTAGGCTAGTATATAGCACGTACCTTAGCATTAATAATAGAAGCTAGCCCCTTCCTATCTAGGTGCTATAGGGCAAGGTATACCTTAGCTATAGAAAAATAAGTAGGATAGAAGGCGTAGTCCTTAAAAGGCCGACGGGCAAGGAAATAAGGAATAGCCTAGACTATATACTATATACCTTTTAGGTCTACTATAATATAGGCTAGATAGTAGTAATCTACGCCTAGCAGAGTACTATCCTAGGTAATAGCCCCGCTACTTAGTAGCCTTAGAGCTAGGTATAGCTAAAGGAGAAGCCTTATAAGGTAGTAGATAAGGTTTAAGAAATACCCTAGGCTATAGTTATCTCTAATCCTCCTAGTAAGGGCTAAAATACTAGCTCCTAGTAGTAGCGTAGATACAGGCTTAAGAGGCCGCATATCCCTTAAAGGGGAGGTTATTTACGCAGTTAGTATAGTACGCCTAGACCCGGATATAGTAGTACCCGCCTAGTATAGTAGGCTTAGGAAGCGGACGTTAATATTACTAAGGATAAGGTCTAAGGTAGAGAGGGTAGGGGTAACTAGCTTAGCCTCTAAGGCCTAGTTAGATAGCTTAGGAGGCTAGTAGATACTAGATATATAAAGCCCCGAGCTAGCTAATATAATTAAAATATAATACTTACTCTTCTAAATCCTTCTACTAGAAAGAATAAGGCTCTTAGCCCTAGAACTACTAATAAGAAAGATACTACTATAGGAGCGCCTAGGCCGGTCCTTAGGACTATTATTATTACTACTACTACTACTTAATCTTAGGCTACTACTAATCTAGCAAGAATCTAGCTTATAGGCGTACTAGCTAGCCTACTACTAGGTCTTTATAATAAAGAGGAGGTTAAATACTCTATAGGCTATAAGCTCTTAGTAGAGCTACTACTTATACTCTATAAGGCCTATAATATTAATATAGCTAACTGCAAGATAGTCTAGCTTAGAATTATATAGCCTAGTTAGCTATAGCCCTACTACGCTTACGTCTCCGCCGCTTCCTATCTATAGCTATTAGCTAATAGTAGTAGGGATAATAGTATCCCCTATATAGAGATAGTTCTACCTTTAAGGATATAGTATCTAGCTAAGGAGGGGAGATAGGTTTAAGTAAACGCGGCTACTTTAGAATAGAACTAATATCTAGCGTAGAATACTTAGGAAAAGGGCGCTTTTAAGAGGGAAGGGTAGTAGTAATAGGGTAGTAAGAGGGCTCCTATTAAGGGCTACTATTAATAGCTATAAAGATAGGTCTAGGAGTAGGGGCGAGAGATAGTAATCTAGAGTATACTAGTAAGGATAGTATAGATAGTATAGATAGTAGAGGAGGGGAATTTTAAAAAAGAGGTATAGAGGATAGAGAGATAGAAGCTAAGAAAGAGGGAGAAGTTAAAGAGACTAAGAATAAGAATAGAGATAGAGGGGCTAAGGCCTTAGGAGGAGAGGCTAAGGCCTTAAAGGGAGAGCCTCCTAATATATTAGGGATCTAAATAATAGTAGCTACTAGACTTAGGAGCTTAGGGCTTAGTAATAGTCTTAATCTAGTAAGAAAGTAGTAATTAAGTTAGTAGAGAATAGTCTCTAGAGGATAGGTAAGGGTCGTAGTATTAATTATCTTAAAGGCTAGTTAAATAAAAGTCTTAGAGGTCTAGGTATACTTATTAAAGATATAGCGCTACCGCCTATAGGGGCTACTCCCGTCTTACCGCTAGACCTAGCGCGCCTTTATAGTAATTAGAATAGACTTATCTAGAAGGGTAGTTAGTAGCTCCTCTCCCGCGGAGAACTTCTACCTATAATAATACTTATTATAGGTAAACCCTAAGGGCGGTAGTTCCCTTATATTTTAGATAATATTATTATAGATAATCTTAGTAAAGTCCCGCTAGCCATTTTATAAAGAGTAGTATACTATATAGATAAAGAGGGGAGCGAGAAGTAGAGAACTAGATAAAGACTAAAGAATATAGAAAGAAGAAGAAAGAGATAGGGGAGGGTACGGAGGATATATATATATATAGCCTACGCCCTATCTATATACTAGCTAGCTAATACTAGCTTAAGTATTAGATAATATCCTACTATAGTATTATCTAGATATAACCCTAATATAACTACCTAACCCTAATTTAGCTTAGGGATAGCCTAGATACCTACTAGGAAAACCTCTACTAGACCTTATAGGGTCGGCCTAAAAGATACTCCTCTTATCTAGATAGGGTTTAACTAATAGTCCTATAGATATATTACTATATCTAGGGTTAGTATAAGGCTAAGGAGCGGACGAAATCCCATCTACCTAAGGTATATAGTTAGGATAGAGTAGAAGCTACCTTCCTTCTTTATTAGAAAGAATATCTACCTCCTTCTAAGTCTCTAGTATCTTACTATAAGTGCCCTAGCCTAATAGAAGACGGTATACTAACGCACCTTAGCTATAGAAAGATTAACACCTTATACTCCTAAATAATAGTACTCTACTTTTAGCCTACTATCTAAGCCCTAGGTAGACTTAGCGTACCTATTTAATAGTAGCCTACCCTAGAAATTATTGCCGCTAGACTTTATAATACTAAGTATAGGGCGGGGATTATCTATAACCCTAAGGCTAATAACCCCCCTATACTTACCGCCTCGTTCCTAAGCGGGCTAGTCCACCTAGTCTAGAAGCTTATCTTTATAGACTATCTTTCTTACCTCTTCTTATAGAAGATACTACTAGATATAGCTAGAAGGGTAGATAAAGGTAGTAAGGCTACTATAGTACTAGACTCCTAGCCTAAGAGGGAGGTAATTAAGGTACCCTCTACCTAGTAATCTATACCGCGGTCTTTAGTAGCGGTAACCCTACTACTAGAGCCGGAAGACGACCTCCTATATATATACTAGTAGCCTAAGACCTAGCTAGAAGACTATCCCCCCTACGCGCGCTAGTAGACTAAGACTAAGCCTATACTAATATATACCTAGGAGCGTAGGGACTATAAAGACTTCTTTATAGTTAAGAGGTATAAGGCGGCCATACTAAGGGGCGAGGTTATTACTATAGTAGGTACTAATTAGATAATAAAGAGGAAGTAGGCTAGAAAGAGGAAGTATACTATAGAGGTAAAGATAGATATAAGGGGAGCTAAGGGAAGAAAGACTAAGCTAAGCTTATTATAGGTTACTTAAGATAGTAATAATAGGAGTAGTAGTAGCGGTAATAGTAGTAGTAAAAGTAGCTATAGGAGTAATAATAGTAAGAAAGAGGAGGATAAGAATAATAATAAGCTAGAGATAAAAAAAGAGAAGGGGGAAAAGAGTATAGAGGTTTTAAAAGCTAAGAAAATAGTATATAAGCTAGTAGAAGAACTAGCCCTAAATAAGTATTAAAAGAAGAGAATCCTTTAACTTTAGGGTCTAGTAAAGTAGATCTATAGTAATAAAGTTATAGCTAGGGGTAAAAGGATTAGCAATATAGTTATACTAGCTAGATACTACTACTAAGATAGGATAGATAAGGTAAAAGCCTTCTAGTAGGCCTAGAAGGCTATAGTAGAGCAAGAGGAGTAGGTAGTATAGGCTAAGGTAGCCTACTACTAGAAAATAACTTAGCTATATAAGGTATATAGGCGGGTAATTA